>JASDQU010736847.1:335708-356234 GCA_032191745.1 Picea mariana
ATAAAAATAATTTTATAATAATATTTTTATATATAAAGTAATGATATATATATATATATATATGTGAAAAAGAATTTACTATATAATTCAAAACTCATAATAAATATACATAATAATGTAAATTGATTTAGTAAACAACAATATTTCAGTAATTTTTGAAAATATATAATTCAAACTCATAATAAGCATACATAATAATGTGCTCAAAGAGGTTGGATTTAATGGTGGAAAGCGAGGAGTTTTTCATCGTTGGGCAAGGTTCAATTCCCATGAGAGCTTTACCTGAAGCTATGAAAATACCTTAAAGTAGTGGTCGAACATGTGGAAGATAATACTACTATTGTTACCAATTCCCCTAGTTACAAATATATATATATATATATATATATATATATATATATATATATATATATATATTTGGTTTAATAAATAACAATATTACAACAATATTCCAATAATCCTTGAATACATTCATATACAAATAACGAAAACAAGATAAATTGCCTCATAATTTTCTTATTCATAAAGGAGTTACATTGTACTAAAATCTAGTTAAACCACTAGGTTTGGTCGTTTAACAGCGAAACCTTGGTTTGGTGGCTTAACACCGCCTTGGATGTATTATATTTTAAATAAAAATTTTGAGAGTTGTATAAATGACTCACATCATCTCAAATTATATTATATTTACTAAGTAGAGGTGTTTCAACAAACATGACAAATACAGTGCATTGGCTCTATTACCGCTACATTGCTTTTGGGTTATTTTATAATTAATATGTGCTCTTGAGTTATTTTACAACTAATATATTTTGTTAATTATAATATTGCATATACATTTATTAGTTAGAAAAGAATACTAAAAGTTGAGAAATGTTTACATAGATGTTAAATGTCATGAATGATTGGATTTCAATTTTTTTTTAAAGAATAAGATTTATGAGATTTTCTCATTTTGTTCAAAAATTTGTTTTATCTTTGGTGCTAAGTCTATATAATCCAAATGTTTAAGGAGTGTTTTTAGCAAGTTGAATTCATTTATGCATTAAAATTTGCACTTTAAACAATAAAAAATTGTCAAATTTATGTGGTCTAATTACACAAAAAATAACCAAAACTTAAAATGTTTAAACAACACCCAAAACATATACTCACAATACATAGATTAGCTTTGAAAAATCTAAATGGGTGGTCATCTATTATTCATTTGATTATTTTGTTATTTATTATTGATGGACACCAATATACAAGTGATATTGCATGTACATGAAAATAATCTCCTTTATTACTTTATAATGGAAATATTTTATTATTAAATAAACTAATGTACATTAACCTTTCTTGTGACATGTACATAATGAAGATATACATGAAGTAAATGACCAAATTCTATTTCTCTTTGACTATGCCATGCTATACAACTTAGAATTTAGTAAAGCAAACAAACTATAGTGAGTGGGTATGTACTAACTGCTATACATCAAAACACAAAATTCATATTGTGTAATTATAAAATATTTTAATTATTAATAATTAAAATTAATTTATGTTATATAATTAAAAAAATTATGATTACATATATATATATATATATATTCCTCGGAAAAATTCATAATTTCATTATATTATAACAAAATTACATACATAGATATATACAAGCTATTAGAAATAGCCTTGTATATATTATCTAGCAAATTGTAGATCTAAACTAATGATGCATGTCAGACATCATTACTTCTAGTATCATGTCTGATTGTCCCAAATTTAGTTTCAAAATACAAGTAAAGCCACCAACATTTAGTCCTCAAAATAATGGGTGTATCCCACCAACCAATAGAACTGTACCATAAATACATTACACACAACCCATCAATAACAGATATAGTTTTCCTTCACAAAAAAGAGATGCCAAGATGATCAGATATCCTGAATATCATGAAAAGGTCTATGATAGAATCCAAGAATTCTTGTTGATGAATGTTATTCAATATACCATTGACCATATGCTAGTTGTGAGGCTTCTTTGGAAATCTTGTCCGCCAATTGGATCCGCTCCCTGTAAATATGTTAAAAAAAAATGGAGTCAAATAAACCTTTTATATGAAGTACATGCTCTAACATCGGAAACAATTGTGAAACATGGCAACCGTGGACACCATTTTCCCAATTAATGATTATTAAGGAATCAACAAATACATGAAATCACCGGAAACCCTACTCCACTGCAAATAATAATAAACATTTTAAGGTCGTTAATTCTGAGTAGTTTTTTGTGTCTGCCCCCAAGCCAGCTTTGAAAGTGAACTAATGTGTATCAGTGATGTAGAGGCATCCACCCTCGCCACACATGAGTTGATCAGATAACGAAGCGTTATCGAAATAACCCCACGGTCGGTTATTGTCAAAGATCTTCTCCCTGGGAATGTGCGTCTGTGTTAAATCTCCACCACCTAGGTTGTGTAAGGAAACCAAGATCCCAATACTATTGATTGCAACTCTCTCGGATGATATGAATTCATCATGGAATATAAACCTATTCCGAGTAATCCAAATCCCCCAGGCCAGAATTATAGGAAAAGACATGATCTCATCATGCCCCCTCGCACAAAGCCATGACTCTAAAGCCGATTCAAAAGTGTTTCCCTACCAGTACCTAAGAGTAAGCATCAAAATCCTGGAAAATTCCCAAACATCCCTAAGAAAGGAACATTGTAAAAAAATATGCTCCACTATTTCTAAGTGTGTTTTGCAAAGAGCGCATAGACACAGACCAAAGAAAAGTTGATTTTGTAAATTATCGCAAGTAGGTAATTTATTTTCCAAAATCGACCAAACCAGAAGCTTCCCTTTCGTCGGACAATGTTTTTCCAGATCTTCTTCCACCACCAAAGAGTTTCTCTCTTATGTAAATCCACACATAATTTAATGTATCCCGCGCGAGGGGTATATTCTCCATCCCCAACACCATCCCAAAGTAATTCATCATCTCTATCAACCAGCCGGATTGAGGCGTCCCTCAGAACCTGTAAATATATGTCCCAATGAATGAGGTCATCCTCAAGGAGACCAAGCTTGTGCCCCGACAACCAACCTTGATGCCACATATTAGTTTGAATAGGGTCCATGACCTGTGCAAGATTGTAGAAACCGCCCTGAGCCAATCTATTCCGAGTCCCTGTAGGTAATAAATGCCCCAACTTGCAACCAGGCCACAGATCCATACCAAGACGAACCGACCGACCAGAACCAACCCTCCAAACCAGGCTATTCCCAATGAGATCAAAATCCTTAATCACGCTTTCCAAATAATAGAAATACCCGACGAAGTTTTGTTTGTATTTCGAATCCAGTCTAGAGTAGTGAGAGGAGCAATGTATTTTTGATATACAAATCTAGTCTAGAGGCTGGTAGTTTTTATCAAATGCCAAGAGCACTTTGCTACAAGAGCTTTTGAAAATGAAAAAATATTCTTCAAACCCCAGCCCCCGGAAATCCTTCGGAACAACAATCCGCTCCCATCTAACCCAAGGCAACACCTTGTTATCCTTGTTCCCCTGCCACAGATAAGAGAAACATAGACTCCTGACCTTTTCCAAAATACCTTTTGGAATCCAAGATAAAGACATCCAGTATACCAGGATAGCCTCCAACACTGCCTTCACTTGAACTAATCGACCATCCCGGGACAACCAACGGTGGCTCCAAACCTTTAATATTTTATCAAGTTTTGCAATGAGCCACAACCAGTCTGAATTCCTATAGTCATTTGGTTTTAACTGGAACCCAAGATATTTAAATCCCTCATCCAAGTCAAAAACCCGAAAGGGGATCCTAGATGTGATGAATAAAGACTCCCCCCCATCCATAGATGCAAGGGTAATACTAGACTTATGTTCATTGATTAACATAGATGTCACCTATTTAAAAAGAGTTAGGCCCTCGCAAATATTTTTAGTGTCCCTTCTAGAGCCATCACATAAAATTATTATATCATCAACAAAGAGTAAATGAGAGATATGAAAACCTAGAGAGATCTTGATGCCTCTAAAATTTCCTGTAGTCTTTTCCTCATTCAAGAAATGACTAAGACATTCAGCTACCAATAGAAAAAGGAGCAGAGACAAGGGTCATCCCTGTCTAATGCCCATTTCCGCTTTGAAGAACCAGGATGCAGAACCATTAATCAAAATTGAGAAAGAAACAATTGTACCCATAACCCAATTTGTGAAGGCCACCCCAAAGCCAAGGTGTATCAACATCATCCGAATATAAAGCCAATTTACCCTATCATAGGCCTTCGATAGGTCAATTTTTATAACCGCCCCTTTAAGTTTTTTGCTTTTCATGTTGCGTAAGCCTTCCTGTGCAACCCCAATAGCCGACTTGTGAATCTGTCTGCCCGCCAGGAAGCCAAACTGTTCACTTGAAATATTCCTAGAAAGAATGTCTTTTAATCTCTTGCTGATAACTTTAGAGATGATCTTGTAAAGACAGTTGCATAAAGAAATAGGTCGAAGGCATCAAAGGAGGAGGGGTTATCGGTCTTGGGAATTAATGTTATGAAAGTGGAATTTAGTGGTTCATGAATATGACCATTTTTCCTTGATTCTTCCACCAGTTTTAAAATATCACTGCTCAGCAAGTCGTAAAAACCCAAATAAAATTCAATCGGCCAACCATCGGGACCTGGGCTTTTACCTTTTTGAAAAGAATCCAAGACTTCCAATAATTCCTTTTCAGAGACCTCCATCATCAAGGACAAACACTCCTCCTCCTCAACAAAATGAGGGAATAACTTGGCAACTTTAACAATTTCAGCAATGGAGGCTCTCGCATGTGCCTTGAAAAG
Organism: Picea mariana; assembly: GCA_032191745.1. Taxonomy (NCBI): domain Eukaryota; kingdom Viridiplantae; phylum Streptophyta; class Pinopsida; order Pinales; family Pinaceae; genus Picea; species Picea mariana. The sequence goes on from JASDQU010736847.1 coordinate 340,558, forward strand.
ATCTCTAAAATGTGAAATTCCCATTGCAGACATGCCTTCAAAGGAATTGACAGTTTGACCATCATCCTGTTTTAGACCCCAAATAGTGTTTGTCATTTTTCTACCTTTGGCATAAGAGTGGAAGAATTTTATATTCTCATCCCCACAAGTAAGCCAAATAGCATGACTTTTAAGTCTCCACAAGGCTTCCTTATCTGCCAGAAATGCCCTCCGCCTAAGTTCTAATCGGACAAGATCTTCTTTTCCCTCTGTGGAACAAAAACCCCTACCATTGCCAACCTGCCAATCCAACAGAGTCTGTTCAATGTGTTTTAACTCCTGCTCCTCTTTTAATTTTTTCTCATGTGCCCAGGGAATGGTCGCATATTTTATTCTTTTCAAATTTTCCCAAAAATGAACTGCAACATGAGTATCTAGATTTTTTTTGATGGGTATCCACAACTTATGTACCAAGGCTTGGTAATCTAGATCCTGCAACCATCCCTCAAAAAATTTAAAAGAACTGGGAGCACGACGGACCCTACCACATAAATCCAATACAATCGAATTGTGGTCTGATTCACCACTACATACAACCCATTGATGGACAAGTGCCATGGTTTCAACAAGATCCTCTGCCAGAATGAAACGATCGAGTCGTTTTGCAACACGATCATCACTAGTCCACCTATTCCTCCAAGTCGGTTGTAATTTTATAGGCTCAATATCCAACAACCCATGTTGATCCAGGAACTGAATAAAATAATTGGACAAGGGATCCGAGTTTGTTCGAGGACCCCAGACCTCCATCGCACCCAAGGAGAAGTTAAAATCGCCACCCAAAACAACCTCCTTAGCATCAAACCAAGAACATTTAGCCATGGATTCCCAATAACATTGCCTATTAGATTAAGGTCCATAGATGTTTACCAGAGTCAAAGAACGACCCAACTCAACGAAGAATACATTGAGACCGATCCCCGATTCAAAACCCAAAACCCATTCACAGTTGCACTTCTTTAGAGACCATCCTATGGTCAAACCCCCAAAGCGACCCTTTGCATCCACCACTACAAAGGACCAACCTAGAAGCAAATATTCTAACGATGCAACCACCAATTCACTAATCCCGGAGTTTCTTGAAGAAAAATAACATCTGGTGAGACAACATCAACTAATCTTTTTAAAGACGATTTTTTTGCAGGGCTCGCCAGCCCCCTACAATTAAAGGATAGGATTTTCATAGGGAAACCACTTCATGGGAATTCTTTKCTCTAAGTGCCTATTCAATAGAATATTGTCTACCCGAGGCCAAGTAAATTTTGGCTCGGTCTTGTGCCAAGAGTTAGTGTGACTTCCTGCCCCGGCCTTGAGTCAATACTGCCAGAATGAAACGATCGAGTCGTTTTGCAACACGATCATCACTAGTCCACCTATTCCTCCAAGTCGGTTGTAATTTTATAGGCTCAATATCCAACAACCCATGTTGATCCAGGAACTGAATAAAATAATTGGACAAGGGATCCGAGTTTGTTCGAGGACCCCAGACCTCCATCGCACCCAAGGAGAAGTTAAAATCGCCACCCAAAACAACCTCCTTAGCATCAAACCAAGAACATTTAGCCATGGATTCCCAATAACATTGCCTATTAGATTAAGGTCCATAGATGTTTACCAGAGTCAAAGAACGACCCAACTCAACGAAGAATACATTGAGACCGATCCCCGATTCAAAACCCAAAACCCATTCACAGTTGCACTTCTTTAGAGACCATCCTATGGTCAAACCCCCAAAGCGACCCTTTGCATCCACCACTACAAAGGACCAACCTAGAAGCAAATATTCTAACGATGCAACCACCAATTCACTAATCCCGGAGTTTCTTGAAGAAAAATAACATCTGGTGAGACAACATCAACTAATCTTTTTAAAGACGATTTTTTTGCAGGGCTCGCCAGCCCCCTACAATTAAAGGATAGGATTTTCATAGGGAAACCACTTCATGGGAATTCTTTKCTCTAAGTGCCTATTCAATAGAATATTGTCTACCCGAGGCCAAGTAAATTTTGGCTCGGTCTTGTGCCAAGAGTTAGTGTGACTTCCTGCCCCGGCCTTGAGTCAATAATGGAGCCCGTGGTAAAGATCCCAAACCACACCCCACGAGCTCCTCAACACCATTCACACAAAATTACTCATGTAAAATGGCCCTGTTATGAAGAGAATAATGGACCCTACTCCCATCGGATGACGCGTTTCCATAGGTCAAATGGGAGCAAAGGTGGGGAAGAGTCCCAAACAAATCCGAAGGGGAGGTAGAAAGGGAAGGAGCGAGCTCCGAATTAGGGACGAGACCATCAGAAGAAATAATCATTTTACCCACAACCTCATCGGAAATCATAGAGGAAGAAACCCCTAAATCACAATTTAACCCCGGCTCCAAGCTACCCTCAGGAGTGACAATCGGGGTGCTAAGCGGAGGAGGGTAGAAATCCCCAACATTAGGAACATTACAAAAATCCACCACATAGCGCAACAAAGGTAGACCAATAGAGAAACCCAAAGATGAATTAGCAACATTTCCCAAACTGCCCAACAGAAACAAAAAATTAGAATTTAAAGAAGAGATAATCAAAGTATTGGTAGTCGAAAACTTACCCAACACTAGTAAGGACCTTGGACAAGCCATTTTTGTTGACTTATGTACCTTTGTTAGATATGTGCCCATACCAAGCGAGCCAATACTGAAAGAAGAATAGGGGTGTTGCCCCCTGCCCAAGATCGAAGCAAGATCCTTTGTTTCCTCCACATGGATATCCCCTGAAGCCCCAGAAGCCAAGTCTGAACGTCTCGATGCAACAAGAATATCAACACCTGTTGTGCCCCACAACTTCCCCTTGAAAGGAAATTTACACTCCGCAACACTGTGTCCATAGATATGGCATCTATGACACTGAAAGGGAATGCCTTCATAATTCAAAGGTTGGATAAAGGATCCAAACACCGTCTCAATAGTCAAATATTTAAGTAACCCCGGGCGAAGATCCAGCTTCACCAAGATCCTGGCCACAAACATCAAACCAATCTCCTCAAAAGACATATCCGCTTCAATATAATCACCCAGTTTGTTCCCAATGGCCTCAAAACGCACAAAGTTCCAATACTACATAGGGAGGCCTAGTAAACGAACCCAAATGGGTACTACATCCACCCGCTCCCGCTTAGCATCAAAATTTGGAGTCCATCTTTTAAGGACAATTTGCGTCCCAACCATACTCCAAATTTTTGACATAACCCAGGTTACGTCAGCAGTGGCAGAGAAAAGAAAAACAAACTAACCCCTCGCTAGAAGTCTGGTACTTGGAGGTCACATGAAATTTCCCCCCCAAGTGTTTTCCACCCAAGACCTCAGGAAAACATCTCTCAATCACTTCTCGCGCACCCTTCCCACCACCACCATCTAAGAGAACTCCACCACACGGTCCATATCAATGTCCTCACCAAATACCAGACTTTCTGAATCAACCTTATCCCGAGCGAACTAGTAGTGGGTAGAGGAGATTCAGGTATCACTATATCCCTGTCCGACACTCCGAACCCCTGAAAAAGCTCCCCCACTGTCACCGCAGCCTCCAGAAAAGTGTCTGCATCGTTGAGAACCTCTGACAGAGAAAAAGGGACATTTGAGACCGACTCCAGGAAACCCTTATGTTGTGTACCCCATATTTGCCCATCGAATAGAGCCCCAGGCTCGAGACCAAAGAACCCTAAACCACCCTCAGTCAGAGCCGGATAAAGATCCAACCCATGACCCAAACCCAACAAAGAATCCACAGGTAACCCACTAACCAGCTTTGAGGAAAATACCAAGCCTTCTGAAGAAGACAAATCAGTATTTTTCGATATATCTGAGCTCGGGGTTGTTGACAACACAAACCCAGAATCCACTGAGCCCACTGCCAAAACCCCCTATGAAACGCTAACAAAAATCTTTGGATCCCTTGCCAAGAGATTCCCCCACTACCCACCCGGATCCGATAAAATATCTGAATCCCTTGACGCCTCCATTCATGCAGAGTGAAAGATTGGAAGTGTGCAAGCAAAAGAGAAAGGAGAGCGGCCCCGAAAACCAAGTTCACCAATCACACTCCACGTCGGACTAGTTAGAACCGATCCCCGATCGTGGCCCCTCTTGAAAACCTGCAGCCTACCACCACGACATTGCAGAGCGAAACCCTAGCCGCCATCCAGATAAAATATTTTTATTATTAATAACTAAAATTAATTTCCATCAAATAATTAAAACTTATTTTCGTAAAAAGATAATTAAGATGTAACAATGTTTGGTTTACATTTAAGTAAAGGCAAAATGTATTATATTAAACAAAATGCATTATCAAAAAAACTGCATTACTCAAATGTTTGTTAATTATTAATCTTAAAAGAATGTAAATAATTATTTTTTTCATATATATATATATATATGAAAAAATTAAATAGTTCTCATGAGAGGTAACTTTTATTTCTTATTAAATAGTTCTCAGAAAAAAATAATAACAAAAAAAAATAAAAATAAAAAATTGAAATAGCTATATAGTTTTTGTTCAAAATATTCCTATTAAAAATTATTTAAAATTTTGACATCTATACAAAGAGAGATGAGGTGTAGGTATATGTTTTGAACAACAATGACATTTACAACAATCAATAGCTCACCTTCTATTAAAAAGTGTTTAAAATGTAAACATTTGTATAAAAAAGAGAGATAAAATATGACTCTCCATGATTTTGAATATATATTAGTGTTTTGAAACAACAATGGCATACAATATCATTCAATAACTTATTTTTCATAGTTTTATTTTATATATATATTCTCCCTTATAGATCAAATACCCATTTCTATCATTGCTAAAGATTTAAAAATAGAAATAAATATTAGACTAACATTCAAATTTATTTTAATTAAATTTATTCATTGGTGTGGGATGCCTTGAATGGATGAAGAATTTCATATCTAAATTCATAATCTAAATTTAATTAGGTTTGTGTTGCTTGGAGGTAGTTTGAATGGTTGAAAAAACTTTAAATTTAAAATTATTGAAACAATTGAAATCAATATTTTGATGAAATTTAAAATAACATTAAACACGAAGTTATTTATCAATTAATTAAACAAAATGTAAAACAATCCTAAAACAGAAACTAATTACTTTGCAACTATTGCCCTTGTTGAATTATATAACTTGTAACGCTTATCCTCCCTTTTTAAGATGGATACTTCCTTTTTTCCATCCCCTTCTTAAAAACATTCATAAGTTAAATAAATATGTGATTTGGTTAACTTACCCCTTCGTCGGACCCATCCGCAAACACACACACGTCATACTCCATAACTACGTCTTCACTATCCATGCCTTCTCCACATCATCTCGTGTGCATACTCCCATGCTAACTCCTCCTTATCGTTGCATGCGCATCCACCTCCATCATTCATCCTAATTCATGCTAACTCGTTCTATTTTACTTACCCATATGTGAATCCTCACGCATGATCCTCACCTCCTTCGCTTGCTACTTTCCATCTATAATATTTCTTGCATGTATAGCGTATTTCCTCACCTATTGCGCATAAAACCTTATATTACTCTCACATCCACTCGTTTTACCTTTTTAACTTGCATGTGCTTAGCTTTTCCTTCCTCTAAATTCCTCACACTCCTATTCTATTATTTCCTTACCCACGCATCTCCTCTCAAAGTTAGTGTGCATGTCCTCTCTCCATTACACGTGAGATCCTCACTCATGACTCTCATATACATGCAACCTCTCACACACAGAGTTATCTCACTCATCCACTCTAAGTCTCCCTCATGCGCATAGGCTTTTTTTTAACCCATCCATGCGACCTCTCTTGGATATGCGCCTCATGTGCTATATAATGGATTGATTCCATTGATTATTGGTAGGTTCTTGTAGCAACATACTCTCTTTCTCTCTCTCTCTCTCTCTAGTCTAGTGGCTTTTCTCTAAGCAAAGGAAACATTGTGCTGGTTATAAGATTGCCAAATGTGGTGCAATCAACCTTCTTGTAAGCTTGATCAATAAAGAAGTGTGTGTTTTTTCTTCAAACTTCTCTTCTTGGTGGTATTGTTGTAAAATTGTGATCTGATTTGTCATTTTATGAACCGTTTATTGTGATCATTTCAATCTTTTGAACAATTTTCTCTTCTTTTTCCAGTCTATTATCATTGTGCTAACCTTGCATGTTCTCTCCAAGCGTTAAATATCACTTTTCCTCATCGTTTTGGACTGCTTTTACATGTTTTCCAAGACAAACAACTTGTTTTGTAGTTTTTACACACAGAAATCAGACTTAAAGACAACTGCAAGGCGCTTCATTGTGCCTAAGGACCCCCCCTTGAGGCTAGCAAGAATTAGCCCAAATGAAGAGAGGTCTATCCTGTGACAATTTGGGGCTGTACTCCTTCAATTAGCCAAGTTTTCATCATTGTAATACAAGGTTATATCAGCTCAATTGGAGGGTGGAAAATTGTGCTAACAAATTGGCACCATTGTCGGGGATCGCCAACCTTGGTAACAATGACATCGGTAAGTTTTTCCTTTAATTGATTCATTTTTTCTAACTCGCCTAGCGACTCCAGAGGATACAAGGACAACTCCATAGGGGACTTACACAAGAATATCTTTTGGTTTCAATTCCCTCACAAAGTCTAGTTTTGAGCTTGAAAAATCCCTAACACCTTTTACCGGAACAAGACTAGCTCTTCACCAAGAACTCCTCTCAAAGTTGGTAAGAGTATGAGTTCTTAGGTAAGTTATTTTTCGACGAGCACTATGGTGAGTGTATCTTCGACATATTCATATTTATTTTTATTTCCATCTCGAGCTAGTAGTATGGTAGCAATTGTGTTTGTTTCTATTTGAGATTAACAATATGGCCGCAGTTGTGAGGCCACCAGTAAGGTGGACATTTTTTGATTTTGACCCACAAAGCTTTGTTGCATTCCCAGATTATCCTTATGACTTACCTACATGTAAATGGCTTAAATTCTTACCATTGTTTGCAGGAAGGTCAAGAGAATCAGTTGAGCACCATTTGACTGCTTTTTCAAAATTATTGGATAATTTTGAGGTGGAACATGAGGATGTGGCGATGAGGATGTTTCTGTCAACCCTTGAGGGGGAGGCACGAACATGGTACAAATCCTTTCTGGATGCCTCCATTGCTGGATGGGATTCGTTCCAAGAGAAATTTACTGAAAGATGGGTGAATAAGACAGACAATTCTTCCTTAATTAATGCTTTTACTCATATTAAAAAGAATTGGGATGAAACTTTCATTGATTTTAATGCTCGTTTATCTAAAAATTATTATAAATTTCCTATTACTATAAGGCCTAATGTTGTTTGTGCTTTGATTTTTTATCTTGAGGCATTTGATGGCATTTTGGGTATTTTTCTCAGGAATAAGGAACCTCAAACTCCGGAGGAGGTCCAAGTTGTTGCTATTAAGTTGGAAAGAGATTTTATGGCAGCCAATGGCTTCATTCTGATCCATGACTTTCAACTACCGATTGTTGAAGCAGTGCAGGAAGTCTGTATTATTTAAGATGAACCACAACTTGCACCGTATCACGTTCCCGGAGATGAACATGAGGGTTATAACTCAATATTAGATTATCCAGAACCAATAGTTTCACCATTTGATTCACATGCGAAGTTCCAAGAAGATGAAGGTGAAGATTTGAATACTCAATCGTGTTCATTGGTTCCTCCCATTAGTGAAGATGAAAAGTTTCAAGAGGATGAAAATTTTCAAGAGGAGGAACCACAGGTTAACCAAGTTGAGATCAATCAACATGAGTTTTCATCTTTTCCTATCATAGTAGTGGTCTAGGAATAGCTTGATCAAACACCATTACAATAGGAGGAGCCACTTTTGGTTCAACTAGAGGATGGTGTCCCTTACACTCTACCTACATTCCAACAACCAGTTCTTGTTTTTCAGGGTCCTGAAATTAATCATAGCTTGGATATCAGAGTTCACCATGACCCAGTTGAGGTCAGAATGATGGAGGTATTTCAACAAGTAGATGTCAAGTGTTTCAACTCTCATGCATTCATGCTTATTACTGTTGAAATACCATGTTCTAAGTCCCAACAATCCTTTGGTCAACTGACACCCTTTAGTTATGGCTTCACCAACAAGTACATCAAGGCAGTTTTGGGTCATATGAGCTTTTATGGTGGATCCCTCTGGAAGGTTGACTTTGTTGACCTCTCTTGTTGGACTGATCATTTGGCTACATGGTTACATTGGTCCTTTGAGTATGATGATTTAATGATGGTAGCTTTGAGGTAAAAAAAAATGGATTTAGGGTAGTTGTCTTTCCTTTTCGCGTTGTCATTTCAATATTTCCTTCTTGCTAACTTTTACAGTTTTAGGACATCATTCTACATTTTCCTTGCAATGTCTTTTCCCTTCAGTTATCTATTTCAGTTTTTGCATAAATGTCATTTATTTTTTGCCTACTTATAACAACACGTGGTCGTGTCTTGTGTGTATTTCCTTCCACAAAAAAATGGTTGTCCATTAGTGCTTTTCTAGGTCAAAATGTGAATGTCTATCTTACGCATGTCGAGCCTTTGTGTATATCATTAGAGTGATCCTAGATGGGGGTCCTATTTGTCATTGTTCCCGAAGAATTGAGCCTTTAGGATGGGTAGTGAGGAGACATAGGAGTGTATTGAGTCACCTTATGTCTTGTCTCCTCATCTCTTGGCATTGATTCTTCTACTTTGATTCAATCATGCCCCTCATCGAGCATAGGGATATGGTACCCGATTCTTCATCTTGATCTTCTTGAGTTATCACTTCGCACTGAGGGAAGAGAGGAATCATTGCTCTTATTTTTCAACAGGTTATCTTGTATCGACTTTGAAAAATTATCTACAAATGACCCAGAAGTAGAGCACCTTGCTAGTCGTTAGCCTCATTGGCAGTTATTTCGCATCCAACAAGGTTGAGTATCATTAGGCCTTGATTGGATGATCCTTGTCACTGTTCAACTTCAAAACATATTTCACGGTGTCAGGTTGTGCTCGTACCTTAGGACCCATTGACATTATTGGTGGTGTTCCTTCACACGTCACAGGTGTTTACATTATTAACATATGATGAAGTGATTCTCTCCTTTGTGTCGACATTAGAACATTTTCCACGGGGTGGAGTGTACATTATTGGGTGGTAGCAGATAGTAGATTTGGATGAGACCCCTTGGTTTTCAGTTTTTAGTGGGAGGATTATATTTTGACTCCATGGCCCAATGGACATGCTTTGGTATTACGGGTCAGCTTATAGGTTTTTCTTGATTAGTTTGCAGGGCCTCTTCTCCTTCCACGCAGTTACAGGGGTATTCTTGGTACATATTTCTTCATTTTTCATAGAGTATCATTGGTACATCTTAGAGAGTTCTCACAGAGCATCAATTTAGTTTTATGGACACAGATGTTTTTATGGTTCTCGACAACCCACATGGGGATCTCGTCCCCTTCAGTCGTCATTGTTAACCCCTAGATTTTTACCCTTTAAAATCTTGAGGGTTAAGAGCTAGCATGCATTATTCTGGCTGGAAATCTGAGATTCTCTCTGAGTTTAGTACTTATGGTTAACAGAGGTTGGTTCCCACGAAAGATAGGTATATGATCGGTACATGGTTGTTTGGTTCAAAGTTAGAGTTGACTTTGTTTCCATGCATTTTGAGAGAGATGTATACATGCAACAGGTGGTGATAATTTTTAGGAGAAACGGTTTGAGTGGGTCTCTTGACAGTTTGGAGCAGTTTTGAGCATACAATATGAGTCCTTGCATGATTATAGGCCTGATGACACTTTTTCGGTCGACGTGAAAGGACTTTCTATTTTTAGTAGGTTTTGCTCCAGGCCCCAGATTCAGATTCTGAGCATGCAATATTGATCCTTGAGACATCCAAAGTCTCTTTGATCTTTTCCGGGATGATTTGGCACAATTTACTATTTTTAGCAGGTTGAGCACCAAGGCTTGCATGTCAATTATGATTACATATTCGGATCCCTTGCGGAAAAATGACTTCAATGAGTACTTTCTATTTTTAGCAGTCTTTATTTTTAGACAATGACATGTGGCAGTGTTCTTCCGGTTTTACTGGATGATATGGACAATTTCCTAAAATTTAGGAGCTGGATTCTATTTTTAGAAATTTCTATATTTATTAGCTACAGTCATCATCCATGTATAACCAAGTGGCGAGATTAGATTCCGACGTGTGGCAGAGTCTCAGTGAGATGAGGCATCTATGTGGAATCTTTTGACCAAGGATGCATAGGGTGAGGTGACACTTCTGTGGAGAAAGCTTAGCCAATTAGACTAACTTTTCCCGCTAATTCTTCTTCACACACCATACAACCACTTTCCATACAGTCCCTAAACCATTTTTCCCTATGCATCTTAACCCTCTAACCCTATCTTATCCTAATCCTAAACCACTTCCCCTTTCCACTATACCCTCACTCACCTCTATCCTAACCCATTCATATAAACCCTTTAATTCATTAATTAATTACCCTTTTTAACCTAACTCCTCCTCTCATAGGGTGAGGTGGCACTTCCGTGGAGAAAGTTTAGCCAACGAGACTAACTTTTCCCACTAATTCTTCTTCACTCGCCATAAAACCACTTTCCATACAATCCCTAAACCATTTTCCCCTATAACTCTTAACCCTCTAACCCTATCCTATCTTAATCCTAAACCCACTTCCCTTTTCCAATATACCCTCACTCACCTCTATCCTAACTCATTCATATAACCCCTTTAATTAATAAATTAATTAATTACCATTTTTATCCTAACCCCTCCTCTCATATATACCATTCATTTTTACTAACTCAAATACCCACTTACCTTGCCCACATTAAAATAATTATTTAAAAGTCACTTTATTTGATTACTTTAAAGTTTGTCTCCCATTTTCTTTTATTAATATTCTTTTATTAATTAATTAATAAATGAAAAGTTTTTTGTCCCCATAACCTGCGTACTTTCCTTAAAATGTACCCACTCACTTTATTAATTAATTAATAAAAGTGTTTCCATTTATATTAATTCATGTCCCCATGTATGCTTACCCACTTTAATTATTTAATTATATAATTAAAGTGTTTGTCTCCTTTAATTATTTAATTATATAATTAAAGTGTTTTGTTCCTCATTATTAATCTTTGATGAAGGCGTAGAGAGATTATAACGATCAATAATTTGTTGACTTCATATTAATCTGTTATTTGACTATAAATTTTTGCATCATTTGTATTGTTTGCATTATAAAAGTTAAAACATTATTTTTTATATAAAAAAAAACTTATATGTCATCGTCTCATTGGAGAATATATTCGAGGTCTTATTGCCAACTTCGATGTTCCCAATGTTGTAAATGTGTAGATATCTAAAGTTTTGAGCTTAGACGCTCCTTTTTAATTTTTATTACATTTTCACTGAAATGTTTACAAACTAAAAGTTTTGAGCATGGACGTTGTTTTTTACTATTGCTATTACTATTACTAATGTATTTGTCCTATTATTATTAGTCCTTTGTATTTGTATTGAAATGTTTGCAAACTGAAGGTTTAGATCATTGACACTTTTTTTGAGGTGCTTGAATAGGTCTGACAGCATAAATGTTTACATGGCGTGAGGTCCTGAAACAGGCTTGACAGCTTAAATGTTTGCATACCGCGAGGCCCTTAGACAGCCTGACAACCTTAAATGTTTACCTAGATAGGCTTCTCGGAGTACATTTTTCCTCGAAATTTTCCATACAATGTTGCAGTGAATTTGGACAATATTGTTGTCCAGCGCCAGTTGAATAGGCATTTTATGTTTCATACTTCTTCTAGGCTTGGAATGCAATTTCGTCATCGCTGAAGCTACATACATTGTTTACTGGTTCGGTGGGTGCTTCTTCTTCGCGGGTTCGTCGGTTGCTGCTTGTTGTTGTTTGGTTCAACTTTGCAAGGTTGGGGTCCTACATTGGCAGTTGGATCTGTTTTTTTCTTTACTTTGTGGGGTCCAGGTGTTGCACCCACAATTCGACCTGTGCTTTTGTCGCTCATCATTTCAGAGTAATTTTCCATACCATAATTTCATTTTCTATTCCTTCTTTGTTGTTCAGTGTTTGCATTTTTCAAGTAAGAATGTTTGCTTATTTCTACTGGCATGCTCGCCATATGTTTTCGGTTCCTTTTGTGCTTCGGTTGCAGTTTGGTAATCGTTGGAGATACATATGTTGTTTATTGGTTCGGTGGTTGTTTCTTGTTCGTTGGTTCATTGTTTCGTCGATTGTTGGTTCTTGTTGTTTGGCTCAAGTTTATTAGTTTGGGGCCCTGGGGTTGCAGTTGGGCATGTTCGTGCTTTCTCATTGGTTTGGTGCTTGTTGTTTTCTTTTGTTTACTTCGGATTTGCAGGGTTGGGGACCTGCGTCGACAGTTGGAGTTGTTTTTTTAATTAATTTATTATTATTATTATTATTTTATTTGGCACTTTGCGATGTTCAGATCCTGCACCCGTGAGTGGACCTGTGGTTATGTTGTTTACCATGTTTAGCGAAGTCAAGATCTGGTGCCTATTCTGCTGTAAAATTCTATTGATACTTTAGTGTTGACATGATACAAAATAGTGGACAACTGCATGTGCAATTGCAATATCCATTGTTTTTTTGTTAAAATCAAACATGTGCAGAACACACTTATTAACCATATATGGTGAAATGTGCCCATATCACAATACAACCTCTTTATCCTCTACACAGACTGGTGTGACCACGATACAATTTGTCTTGTACTTGAGATATGATATGTACACCAAAGATACTGCAAAATTATATTTCCATGCCTGGAAGCATATCTGGATACTTTGCCATGGAAAACCAAAATCATTTAGCTATGGCCATGCAATTTCTTAATATTTTGTGGCTTGTAATATATTTTGGGCAAGGAAAAACTTATATACTTACAACCATGGATGGAGAAAAGCAAAGGTTCATGTTTCTGACTATCTTTTATTCTATTCGTTGATTCTCATTTACTGTATGTACATATTACTTGTTCTTCATTGCATACTATCTTCCAATCATGTTCATTGTATTTTGTGTGTTCCCACATTCAAACAAACATAATAACTGGAGAAAACGAAGGAGTCTTGACTGCAGCGGTGGAAGAGGAGATACAAAGGTACATGATTTTACTGCTATTTCATATTTCATTGTTTTGTATTTCATTTATTGTTTGTGTATGTGTTCACCTAGTTTATTGTATGTAGATATTGTGTACCTTCCTACATAATAACTTATCTTCATTACATGTCTTCATGCATACTAACTTTCTTCATGTCCATTGAATTTTTCCTGCATTGCTACATTTAAACAAACAGACTGGCTGGAGAGGATGATGGACTCTTTGGTGCGAATGTAGAGGAGTTACAAAGGTGCATACCTGTACTCTTATTTCATATTCCAATGTTTAGTATTTCATTTATTGTCTGTGTATTTGTTCTACTTGTTCTACTGCTTTGCACCTTTTTTGTTGTATGTATATACTAGGTATCTTTCTTCTTATTCTCATGTGAATCGTATTCTGCTTGTTGCTACATTGAAATAAATAGAACTGTATTTCTTTCTTTTACATGTCTTTCTTCATACTAACTTGCCTTCATGTCCATTGTATGTTCGGCGTTGCTACCTTGGAAGAAATAGATTGGTTGGATAGGAAGATGAATTCTTATATGCAACAACAGAGGGGTATGTGGTACAATCTTCGAAAAGGTATACCAACTGTGCTAGTAAATTAAACATACAAAACGGGGGGGGATATAATGTTGGACTAGAAAACGATGATTTGGAAACAATGGGCCTTTTTGCTCTCCCCATTTCTAATTTTTCCATTTTCTATTATGCCTTTTACTTTCTGATTGCTCTGCTTAGTCGTATTTCCGAAAATGCCTTGGTGTGCAGGTTGGCAGAGTCACGGGTTCACATTTATGGTCATGATTCTACCTTATTCCATACTTACCCACTTTTTCGATTGCGGGTGTCGGGCTGGCGGGTTCAATATTTTGCCTCTGGCTTCAGAGGTTTCGCGATATACATATTGGTCATTGTGCCCCGCCATCACGCCCTATTTATTGTTAAACATTTTTTCAATCAAAATATATGAGGCATACAATTTGACCCTCGAGTCCTCATGTTTCATGAGTATCCCTTGACACCCTATTTTGTATTCCATCAATGCATATGCTTGTTTAGTCCTTCTGATGTTCATCTACACATGCTTTCCTCAGAAAAAATTGGACTAGTGACATGGCCATAAGCAGTCAATCATCCTAAACATCAGCAGACCGACAAGGCCAATGGTAAAGATGCATACATTATGTTCCTCGTACGTTTACCAAACAAATATCCTCAACTATTTATTCATCTATGGCATGGTGAATACGTTGATGTCATCTGAAACACATACTTTTTAGTTCACAAGAAGTATCAACAAGTGCAAGCGAGACGCTGAAAATAGCGCAGGTTCGGTAGACTAAGAGGTCTGGTTGCAAAACTCTGGCTCCATAGTTAATCCAAGATGTGCGTCTACTTGTACATTTATGCCAAGAAAAAAAAGAAAACAAAAAAATAATGCACACTACCATTCACATTACTTTTCTTGTTCAAAAATTGTCACCATGTCTAAACTTGTAACACCCAAAATACTATCAATAGAGGGCTTGAACAGTCGTCGAACTGGACAAGTGTTCATTGGGGACATAATGGTCGTCTATAGCACCTACTTGGACAAGGAAAACACAACTAGATCCATTATGCGTGTTGACATGACAGACAAGGAGGCCCTAATGATAGTCACACTGACTATTCCTACACAACTTGTCCAGAAACATGCAGAAAAGATATTGCTAGGTAATGGGATATCCATTACAAATTTTGATATATTGCCCAAAACAGTATATGACCGTGGTGATTGTGATCAGATTATATCGTTGAATGAAACAAGTATTGTGGAAACAATTCCTGCTATTTTTTCAGAATAATGTTTCGTCTCGGGCGCAACTATTAGCCAACTTGCACAAAGCAACAACATTTACCCAATCAGAACCATTGGCACAATTGTCACACTCGTGATAAAACTTGGCTCACAACACATTCTCCATATAAAAGATGGAGAGTCAGACATCGACAAGGCAATGGTACCATTCTCCATATCCAGTTTTGTTCTTTACTTTCACATGTCCATGTATCTCAGTTAAGTTACACAAATATTGCATTGTTCCATGTTGCAGCTGCAATTGTTCGATACCTATTCAAATTTGTTTCCGTTAGTGGAACAACAATTGCATAAAGGGAAATTTCCACTTATGCTCTTCAAAAATATAACAAATAAAAGAGACGTTAAAGAAAGGATCTTCCATACAACCCAAGCAAAACTTGTAACAGAATTGTGAGCATACATAGTACAGGATCTCAAGAAACTAACTATCTCAACAATTATTGTGTGTATACATCTACATATACATCCTCACTTTGCTCATACAAATAGTATTCACCAAATTTCTGCAGTTTTTTTTTTTTTTTTTTTTGGGGGGGG
>JASDQU010736847.1:356320-382082 GCA_032191745.1 Picea mariana
GTACTCGGCCCCCTTTGAGCCTGTATGTGTGAAATGAAACTCTCATGCTTCTACTTCTGCTTTCATAAGTGATGATACGATTGATTGTCTGTGATGTAGTAAAAAATGTCCATACATATATAGACATTGCCTCAATGTTTCCATCCGAACCGTGGGAAACACAATCATGCATTGTATAATTAGATAGCCTCTGTTACACGATGTGCTTCCTGGGTTAACAGAAATGGCATAGGAAGCATACCTACAGAAAAAGGCAAACAGTGTCTACATGTTGTGCAACTTTCAGATACATAGCAAATTTACCTTAAATGAGGACAATGCAATATTGCAATCGGCTGGGAAAAAAAAATCATATCAAGCTTTGATAGGAAACGGAAATATCTCATGTGTGTCTGTAATTTTTCTTCAACACCCAAATGGATGTTGGTCGGACTCGAGTTCTTCGGAGTTTACATCTATAGCTGTAAAATTATCTTTCCAGATATTTTGTGTCTTCTTCTGCACTTGAAACAACAAGGAGAATCTAATTACAAATGCAATCAATGTTGTTATTTTGATGTTTTTTTGCATCTCCCAGTAATAATTTTTCATATTTGTTTTGGTGTGCAAATAAAAATAAAAAATAAAAAATAGTGGCTGGTTGTGGCTTTGATGGAGGAGTCTGCACGTTTTTTGGGTGCCCAAGTTGGACAATTGTTTTCCAACTATATAGCCATGGCAGGATTTCTGCATTTTTTTTGGGTGCCCAAATAAAATAAAAATTGGTCTCCAACTATACATTTATGGTATGGTATGTGCATTTTCTCAATGCCCTAATTGAAAAAAAAGGACTCAGCATGGATTGAAACATGAACTTGAGATTTTCAGATCTTGCTATAGAGATTGCGGAGTTCGGGCATTGGAATTCATACAGGCAAGTGAGGTTGTTGGTTATGTATAGGCGCATTAGATTGTTCAGTCCAAAAATTCGAAGCATGAGACCAAACTCCATAAAAAGTATCCAACTGTAAATAACTCGGCCCATCCTTTGAACCATCGAAATAGCTTGCTCCTCTGGGCAGAATCACGACGAATTTCCAATAATATTGGAAATTTGGCATTGTTAAAACTAGTTGTGATAAATCATGGCACTATCATAAGAAAATGTCCATAGTGATCTTGCTTAATGGTAAAATAGTAATCGATAATTTTCGTGTTCCCCATTTTGAGGTCTGGTTATAGCTAGCATACAGTGGAGAAGCTCTGCTTGTTTTGTGTTGTCTTTTGTTTGGCAGACTTTTGTTCATATCCCATGGCCCCGGTTATTTTCTCGTGGGAACATATACCAGATGTAAGAGAAAACCAATGCCACAATGTGTTTTTTATATATATCAGATTGTTTGATGCAAAGTTCGATGTGTGTTKCTCTATGGAACCTTGTGGGATCTTGCTTGACGCCTTTTGTGTTCATGCATTTCCTTCTGCCTCAACTTTCAATACATTTGGTGTTTACTTGGTTCTTGGTTTTGTTCTTCGTTCTGGAAAATTAATAATACATTCAGGATCTTCGCAGTTTTTCTATGATCTTAAAGACTATAGAGGACATGATTTTCCCTTTAATATAAGCTCTATGACGCAGATGTAGTATGTGGCTCATTTTATCACTTTTCCTTGATCAAATTGTTTTAGCTCGTTTTAGCACTTTTTATAGGTCTGTGTGTACTTATCTATGGAACCTTGTGGGATATTGCTTGATGCCCTTTTGTGTTCATGCGTTGCCTTCTGCTTCAACTTTAAATACATTTGGTGTTTACTTGGTTCTTGGTTGTGTGCTTCGTTCTGGAAAATTAATAATACATTCAGGATCTTCGTAGTTTTTTCTATGATCTTAAATACTATAGAGGACATGATTTACCCTTTAATATAAGCTCTGTGATGCAAATGTGATATTTGGCTCGTTTTATCACTTTTTCTTGATCGATGAACTTAGCAAAATTAATCTCCTGGAATAATTTGAAATAAAAGAATATATACTATGTGAAGTCTAATGGAACTATCATATCAATGAGAGGACATTAAAATTCAAATTCGTCGTTGTTATACTTGCAGTGAAGCTGACAATACAATAACTTTACTTACACATCCCAAATTGATTTTCTTGTAGCTTTTTTACGCTTCTCTTATACAAACAGATCCCAGAAACTATAAGCATGGCTCATTGTATCTATTCCTTGATTGAAGAACCTGTTCACACGTTTAATGCACTTCATAGTTACTGTTAAGAGCATCAATGGGGCTTTCTTACACCAATTCCCGCTTCTGAAAATTGCCATCCCCTTTATTTTTTCCCTCTTCTTTCCACTTCTGGTTACTTACTCGTTTTTCGAAAAATGTCTAGGTGTGGGAATTGGCAGATTCACCTCTTCAGATTTCCACTTACTTTATATCACTAGCCCGAATGATCGCTTCCCCGTTTCATATTGAAAAAAAAAATTTGGATCATGGGTTCCCAGATAAGCAGGTTCAACATTGTGTTTCCATTGTTTCTCCGCCTGTGAACAACACCCGGACTTCCGCGATCTACAAATTATCAAAAAAATTCCCCTTTATCTCGTTTTTAGAAATTTTCCTTGATCGATGAACTTAGCAAAATCAATCTCCTAGAATAATTTGAAATAAAAGAATATCTACTATGCGAAGTCCAATGGAACTATCATATCAACGAGAGGACATTAAAATTCAAATTTGTCATTGTTATACTTGCGGTGAAGCTGACAGTACAATAACTTTACTTAAACATCCCAAAATTGATTTTCTTCTGGCTTTTTGATGCTTCTCTTATACAAATAGATCCTGGAAACTATAAGCATGTCTCACTGTATCTATTCCTTGATTGAAGAACCTATTCACATGTTTAATGCACTTCATAATTGTTGTTAAGACCACCAATGGGGCTTTCTTACAACAATTCACGCTTCTGAAAATTGCCATCCCCTTTCTTTTTTCCCTTTGCTTTCCGTTTTTGGTTACCTACTCATTTTTTGAAAAATGTCTAGGTGCGGGAGTTGGCGGATTCATGTCTTCAGATTTCCACTGTCACTTTTATATCACCAGCCTGACCGACCGCTTCCCCATTTCATATTGAACAAAAGTTTTGAATCCCGAGTTCCCAGATAGGCAGGTTCAACATTGCGTTTCCATTGTTCTGTTGCCTTCAAATAGCACCCGCACTTCCGCGATCTACAAATTAGCAAAAAAATTCCCCTTTATCTCATTTGCTTTCGCTTTTAGTTTACTTGGTCCTTTTTCTGAATGTGTTCTTCTTTTATATACAACACCCGAAGTTCTGCAATATACAAATTGACCCTCGAAATCCGTCATTGTCTCTTATTTTGTGTTACGCATTTTGCATTCAACAGTTGGGGTAGATACAATTTTTCATTTGACACTTGGGGCCCTACATCTCCTCGGGAACTCGTCACCCTATTTTGAAGCTTGTCTTACTACTTTCCACACTTGACCATTTCTTGACATCCCTTTCGCGGATCATCGAGTTCGCAGGTCCAGGAAATTTCAAATTTCTAGTTGTTGTTTCATGTACCCACTACCTTCAGATTTCTTTCCAAGTATGTGCAATATGTATACAACTTCTCCAGCAACATACAAAAAAGATATTTCCAAGAAATGGAATATCTATTGTAGATTTGAATATATTGGACCTTCTTTTCCCTCTTCTATACTTGACCAAATTCCCCTTTCTTTTTCCCCTCTACTCTCTCTTTCTCGTTACTTAGTCGTTTTTCCAAAAATGTCTCAATGCTCGTGTTGGCTGACTTAAGGGTTCACATTTTTGCTCATGATTTTATATCACGACTCTGACCAAACACTAGCCATTCGATGCCTAGGCACTTTCCAGATCGTGGATTCCCGAGCAGGCGGGCTCTATATTGCACTTCCCTATGAGGTCAATGACAAAGCCTGTGACCTACGTGGGTCTGTTCTTCCTTACTATCTTTCTAGCTATTAATTGGCATGCTAGGCACACTATGCCATTCTAGATGGAAGCTACCTTGTAGCCTCGCCTCCCCTTCTCAACATCGCTGTATGTATCCTTGATCTTTTGTGCTAGTGCACGATCTGTGACTTTTCCTAGATGGAAGTCCTGCAGGTTGGGTCCTTGCATACTTAATCCAGTGATCCTATGGATCAACATTGGATCGACTGTGATACGATGGTCTAGCCATAAGTAGCCGCCATGGTAACGTGAAAGAAGTAGCTTGACACAGGCATTCACTTCTTGGTGCCTTCCAAAGTGTGGGATTTTCATTACATTTAACAGGGTGGACTGTGTGAGGTTCAAGACTTAAGCAGTGCCTCCGAAAAGATTTCTTCAGTATCACCTGACCGAGGGGGTGATGATGAATTCRAAGAGACAAATGGAAAAGAAAATGAATAGAAGCAAGGTGAAGTAACACCGCCTAGAGATGAGGCCGATCCCTTGAAGAAGAGGAAGGTTTCTCCCTCGAAACCTTCTTCYCGGAAGAAATCAAGAGTCACTGTGACCAAGATGCAGACAGTACTCACTACTGATGATTTTGACTTCATCATAGCAGCTCTAAACGATGCTTCGTTGGAAATCATGGAGAAACAAGAAGCCAAGCAGGAGGAAATGTATGACATAATTGAGGTCAAACTCTGAGGGGTACAACAGGCCCTTCAGTCCAACCGTGTAGTATCCACTGCGCCCCTACCATCAGGAGAACCAGAGTTGGGAGATGAGCCAGCCCAACTCTGTCGACTAGCAGATGCAACCGAAGCTCGCCTTCGACGAGCACAAGAAGAAATAGAACAAGCCACCCAGGCCTTGAAGCAAGTGCAAGGAGTACTCATAGAACAATGTTGAGTTGTAGAACAGGAGAAGGTTTCTCTCCACACAAAGTTTGAAGAAGATAAAGCATAGATGCAACAAGAAAAAGAACAGTTGCTCGCAGAGCAACTCGAAGTGAAAGAAGCAGTCTATAGAGAACTTCACTCTGTGACAGACTTAGAGCCACATGCATAAGACCACGTCACAAAACAAGTAGAATAGCTCGCGGAAGCTATCCAACATCTACAACAAAGAATAGCAGACTTAGAGCTCCACACAGTGCCCGACACTCTGCAGGATGTGAGGGATCAAAGAGAAGCAACTGCCCGGAGCACAGTTGAGAGAATAAATGCCCTTGCCATGGAATGCAAGCAACTCTATGATTGCAGTGCCCAGACTTATGAGAAGCTCACTGAGAATCCATAACTAAAGGCACTGGAGTCGCAACTCCAGAAGGCGAAGTAGCAAGCAGAAACAATATAGGTGCAATTGAATCCCATGTCAGCTGTGGAAAGAATGAAGCGATCCCAAGAGAAGTGCGTCGCCCATAAGCAGGTCCACACTATCTAGAGTAGAGTCATGTAAGTGAATCAGAGGCTCCAACCTATAAAGGATGAGGCTTGCCAATTATTAGCAAAGATCGAAGGTCAAGGAGCAGAACTAGAGAAAGTCATCACTACAGTTGAACAATGCCTAGAGGGACCTGTCAATGAAGTTGTTATCCAAGAGTTCGTTGAATAGGAGGTCATGGAACAACAACAAGTCGAAGCAGCTCGAGCCAAGCTCAAGGCTTTTGAAGAAGAACTAATCAGACCAGAGTGACTTGGGACGAGTCACAGGTGAGTGTTGGGGGTTTGTTGGCCCTTAACCAAGTTTTGTGGATTCTTGGTCATGTTGGACCTATTTTTGGGACTTCGACAGACTGTCGAAGGCGGAGCACAAGAAGAAGTAGAGATCGCGGGATCTCAGCCCCTTTTTAGGGCTTCTTGGATTTTGGGTTTATGTAACAGGTATGGGAATGTCATCCCATGGGTTTACCCATGTATAGGCCCAATTTTGTAATGTATAAATAAGTAGCTAGGTGATGTAAGTAGTGGGTGCTAAGTGCTAGAGTTCAATCTATGTGATCAAAGGATTGTAAGTACTTTGTGTATATTGTATGAAGCTTACAAGGCTAAGTGCAAGTAATTGTAAGAGACTGTGTAAAGGTTTGGTGATGTACCCTAGCTCGAAGAAGGAGGATCTGGCAGAGTGCGTGCAGATCTCCTGTCTTCTACGGAGTAGGATTTTGATGCTTTGTGCCCGTAAGAAGCTTTACCAATGATAATAAAGAAGAGAAGAGTTCGTGGACGTAGCCCTAGGGTGGGGGTGAACCACGTACATGCTATGTTGCTATGCTTTGTGCGATGTATTGATGTGTTTGTGTGTTTACTTACTTAGTTCTTTAATATAGATGAATGATAGATAAATCTTTTGATTCTTTGTGCTTAATGATGTGGATGGATGTTAGATCTAACCTATGTAAATATGCTTAGTGCTTAAATACCTTAGATCTGAATGAATATTGTGATGTTCTGTAGATTAGGATTTAACTGTGTGGTAACTAAGAACTGGATATTGATGAATGTTAACTCCTAAGTGATCTGTTAAGTGTTAGAATCACAGATCTGCATCCCAGCTAAGTTTGTAGACACTAGAGTCCTGCAACCACCCCTACTTCTACCTCGGGTGAGACTTCATCCGCTTCGTAGGTGTTGCCGAAAGGGTCGATAGTTAGGGTTTTGTTGGTGCATTGTTGTAGCGTTGAACCCTGGGTCTACCCCTGTGCCAACAAATCCCACATATTACCCTCTTCCATGATAACACAGTTTGCATACAAAAGTTATGAGACCTGTAATTTGACCTTCAGGTCCTCACGTCTCCTGGGGAATTACTGTCACCCCATTTTGAAGCCCCTGTGTTTGCTTTCCATATTTCACCATTTCTTGGAATCTCTTTCGTGCCTTCAATTCCATACTTACCCGACTTTTTTGCTTGCAAATTCCTGGACAGGCGGAGTGTACTTCCAGTGTTCCTTGACCTACAAGAAACCCCCCGGCTTCCGCGATATACAAATTGACTTCCAGACTCCTACATCAGCCCCTCTTCCGTGTTACACAATATGCACTCAAAAGTTATGATCAATACAATTTGACCATCAGGGCCTCACATTTCCTCAGGAACCCTTGTCAGCCTATTTTGAAGCCCATCCGACCACTTTTCATGGCCATTTCTTGCAATCTCTTTCACGGATCGTCGGGTTGGTGGGTTCAAACAATTTCCAATTCCTAGTCATTGTTTTTTGTGCCCGCCACCTTCGCATTTCTTTCCAAGTATATGCAATAAGTATATAACTTCTCCAGAAACATGAATAAAAGATCTTGCCAGGAAATGGGATATCTATTACACATGTGAATATATTAGCCCTTCTTTTCTGTCTTCTATACTTAACCAAATTCTTGTTTCTCTTTTCCCTGTACTTTATGATTTTCGTCACTTAGTCATTTTTTCAAAAATGTCTAGCAGTGCGGGTTGGTGGACTCGCAGCTTCACATTTGCACTCGTGCTTTTATATCGCGACTCTGACTGACCGCTTCCCCATTCCATACCCAGCTACTTCTCCGAATGTGAATTCCCGTGTAGGCGGGCTCTAGACTGCACTTCTATTTTTCTGTCACCTGCAAACAGTACCCTCACTTCCGCGATATAAAAATTTACAACCGGACTCACATCATATCGTCTTCTGTATTATAGTCTACCTATCATTCCCTCTTCCGTGGTACACATTTTGCACAGAAAAATTATGAGACATACAATTTGACCTTCGAGTCCTCATGTCTCCTATGGAACTATTGCCACCCCATTTTGAAGCCCATCTGTCCACTTTCCATACTTCACCATTTCTTTGAATTTATTTTGCGGATCGTCGGGTTGGCGGGTTCAAGAAATATCCAATTCCTAATCATTGTTTCCTATGCCTGTGCCCTTTGCAATTAGAAATTAGCAAGTATATATAATATCTTATTTCTAAGTATGCAATTAGAAAGCGTTAATACTAAACTAGGATTTGAGGAGATCTCGCATTAATATGCATAATACCAAAATTTCTGAATGGTTATATTATCCCTTCCGAGTGTTAATTTCAAATATCATGGAATGTCATTTGTGCGTCGTCGGGTTGGTACATTCACGAAATCTTCAAGCCTCAATTCCAAAAACGAGCCCGACGGACCGTTTCCCTATTCCATACTTAGCCACTTTCTCGGAATTCCGCAAATATACAATCCACCACTGAACTGCCCCATCATGCTCTCTTCTATTTTACATGTTTTATAGTCAAAAATTTTGATACATAGAATTTGACCGTCGGGCACTCACCTCTCCTGAGTATCCCCCGTAACCCTATTTTGAATATTGTCCGACCACTTTTCAGACCTTGCCATTGCTTCCTTGCTCTTTCCCATCTCCGTCACCTTCGCACTTGTCTATAATAAAAAAATGCTTATATATATATATATATATATATATCTTCTTTCTAAATATGAAATTATTGACATTTAATTCTAACAACCCATCTTGCAGGAACTGTATAGATTGTCATTGATGAGCAAAAGGATCGAGGAGATCTCCTATTAATATGCATCAAACCAAGATTTGCGGAGGGTTATATTATCCCTTCCAAGTGTTGATTTCAAAATCATGAAATTTCGTTTGCATGTCATCGGGTTGGCACGTTCACGAAACCTCCAATCCTTAATTGATCTTCGTCGTACCCGACACCTTCGCACTTCTAAATATGCAATAAGTAAGCTTTACTGCTAACATCTCATCATGCAGCACCCATATAGATTTTCATTAATGAGTGAAATGCTCAAGGAGATTTCTCATTCATAAGCATTGAACCAACATTTATGAAGAGTTATATTCTTGCCTCCAACTGTTCACTTCAACCATCGTCTGGAGAAAACAGGCATTCTCATAAACCTATGGCATCAACTCGACAGCAGTTATGTGGAGATACAGTGAACATCTTCGGGCACGAGGACCAGAACTTCTAGTGGTCTAGGGCATATTCTTATTATTCATCCCCTGTCGCCTAGAACGAAGTAATTTGGACCTCTGGGATCGCTCGTGTAGGTTGTTTCCCTGAATTTTTTGACTGTAAGGAGTTGGTCTCTTGGTGTGCCGATAAATTTTTTTCAGACCAAATAATTATTCCACTGCGGGATTGCTCTTTTGTTTCTTTGTCACCTCAGGTCTTTCGCCAAATGTTAAGATTGTCAGAGCCAACATTGACATTCAAAGGAGAAGATTCCAAGCAGTTCCTAAGAAAGCATAATAACGGGTTGGACCTCTTGCCCGACTTCTTGGAAGACCCAAAGGTAGTTCCTAAAGATATCACAAGCTTGCAGGTTAGTTCATTTAAAAATCCATTTCGGGAAATTGTCTGGTTGTTTACGAGAATAACAAGAAAGGAGTCCACAACAACTATTTCCCGGATGGCTCTTTATATTTTGTATTTCACAGTAAAGGAACAAGCCATTTTTTATTGGGGCAAGTTAATTTCCCATGAAATTTGCTCCCAATTGTCAAGCTTCAAAAAGGAAAAGATATTTTATATGTCATCCTACTTTGTTTTTGTGATAGCACATTGCTGTCAATTTCCAATAATGTCTTTGTCCAAGAAGTTCAATTGGGAATTTGACCCAATAACCTTCTGGTACTAGGCCTTGTGGAAGCACAAGGCCTCCCATTGTTTTTATGATGTTTTTAATGGCTTTTTGTGTGTTTTCAAAGTTTTGTTGTTAGGAGAAGATGCTCCCTGCATATCTGGCCAGGCAAATAGGTTTTTGGACAGGAAGGGGGCACTTGAACATATGGATGATTACATTGTGATAAGGATTTTTGGCTCCAGGGAAAAACCTACTCTCCTTCCATGTCACATTACGGAAATATTTTTTGTTACAAAAGTAGCAAGGCAATATGTCTACTGGTTGCATCTATTCCAAGAGAAGAGAAAAAAATAGTTCATTCCTCTGCCTTGGAAAGTCGGGGACTTTGTGTTGAGGAACATCAACAAAATTCACGAATTCGCAGCCCATTTCAACAACTTGAACCTAAGATATGTTGAAATCCTAAGAGGGTTCAACCCCAATAAATTTTTTTTACAACATTTACAAACACTTGGCTTCGACAATTATTTTTTCAAAAACCACCTGCCCAAAAACAAAGACACTGACGATACCACTCTTGCTTCTAATGTCAAAAACCTAGACACACTTCAAAGCACCACTGAATTGTACAAGCAACAGGGAAAAGGCCTCGGTGAGAAGAGTGTTCAATCGACGGATAACACTCCCAAAAGCACGACATCCCGGAGCATCACTCCAATGACCCACCACGGAAACAAAGAAACTCAGAGTTCTTCAAACGGAGGAGGAGATAACGACCCTCCTCACCCTAAAATTTACAATTCTCACAAGATTCCAGTGGACAAGAAGAGGAAAAAAATTGTCGGACATGTTGAAGAGCCTGAAATTGAGAGTGAGAACATGGAACTTGAGCCTAATCTAGATAACGTATTCTGCTACCTTGATCAGCCCGGAGATGCGATCCAGAATAGTCGTCCAATGGACATATCTGATACCGAAAATTTTGACGAAGATGAATCCTTTGTGTTCCAGAGCATTGTTTTTTACAGCCAATCCAAAAAATTAATTATTGAAAAAATGATGTAAAAGATAAGAAAGGAAAATATCATTAAGAGGTTAACCTTACGAGAATGTGACCATCCCAAATCTGTTGACTTCACATAGCGACCACATATGCTCTTGATGATTCCATTGGAGGCATTGAGGCCGAGAATTCTAGACTGAAGGATCAAGTCAAGTAATTGGAAGAAGCTATGATTCTTATGCCATTGCTTTCCAATCCTTTGGCAATAGCCATGCCTACCACCCCTGCAGCCAATTTAAAAGGATCCTCCAGCCTCCTTGCATCGTGTAGAGGATATGTGGAGACTAATATCAAGAAAAGAATGGAACCGATCATTGAGGTGTGGGAAACATCACAAACCATGAATTCCCTTGGAATGAGGGCACATAATTTGCTCGAACATTTGTAGGCATATTTAAAATATGAATAACATTTATATTTAGACAGGGTCCTTCCTTTTGGAACCATTGTCAACAACATGATAGAAGCGAGAAGAAGACAACAATATCTCCCATCCAAAAACCAGATCGGTCAATTAAATGCACGCTGGAAAGAAAAAGTGAAGAACTTGCATCTCATTGTGAAGAACAAGTCATATCAAAGAAAGAAAAATTATTTGCAAATCTGACCATAATAGACTTAGCCAGAAGGACCAACGACTTCCAAGACCCCAACTTAATCGTCAAATCCTTTCCCTTAACTAAGCAAGCCTTCTATAAATAGGTTGATATTTTTAAGGTGTTGTCTTTGGAAAAGTTTTACATCATCCTTGAATACGGTCAAGATGACATCGACAACTGACTAGTCAACTATTCAGTACATAATGAACAAATTGATCAGGGTCTGCGTAATCTTTCTATCGACTTCAGGGAATTAGAAAAGGAACTTTTCAACTTAAAAATCTAGAATGAGATTAATGTCGCCCCAATGAGAAGCTACATTGAAGAATGGCTCGAATGAGAATTGAAGCAGCTCGTCGACGAAAGGCAACAGACAGTGGCTATGATTCCAGTAGTCGTCGACGACATCAATGAAAAAGAATCGGTAAGCAAATAGAAAAAGGGGTCATATGTACCATCGTTGTAAGTCTATACTGATCACATCCTGCTTTGTTTATCAACCTAGTTATCCCACTTTTTTAAATAGAAATGTCTAGCCAAAGACTGATACCTTTCAATTTATTCTTTTCAGGTATTAAAATCTACTGTCGCCCAATTCTTCTTTCTACAGTCCTATTTCTTGTACATATTTCTCTTATGGTCTGCGGGAGCACCAATCCCAGTCTATATGACAAACACACTTAAATTTCCAGGAATATGTAACGTACAATATTATTTTTTGATATATTTCAAATAAAATTGTTTTTTATCTCCTTTTTTAGTTTTGTCCTCATAAATTTTTATCTTCTAGTATGCTTATGGTCTGCGGGATCCCCAATCCCGATCTATATGACAAATGCATTTAAATTTCCAGGAATATGTAACTTTTTTGATATATTTCAAATTAAACTATTTTTTATATTCTTTTATATTTATGTCGTAACAAATTTTTATCTTCCACTATGTTGAATGTAAAGAAATTGTATTTATTTAATTTGAATATAACTTTTTTTGTCCTGCCACATATAGAGACAAAATAGACAGAAATTTTCAACATAGAAAAATAGATTATATACTAGAGGCCACATGTAATTTACTACATGGATACCACCTGTGCTTCATGTTGCTTGCCACATCTCCGCTGCAGTTTCCATCTGCCTCCGCTACTTTTTCCCATCCTATGCATTTATTCCCAATTCAACCCGACACGGACCATGCTGCCACGCATCACTTGTTTAATTATATAAATTACCCCCCCTTGTCCTCCTTTTTAAGATGTGTACTTCATTTTTCCATCCCCTTCTTAAAAACATTCATCAGTTAAATAAAGCCATCATTTGGTATAACTTACCCCTTCATTGGACCCATCTGCAAACACACCCATGCCATACTCCATAACTATGTCTTCACTATCCATGCCTACTCCACATCATCCTATGCACATCCTCCCATGCTAACTCTCTCTTGTCATTGCATGTGCATCCACCTCCATAATTCATCCTAATTCATGCTAACTTGTTCTATTTTACTTACCCATATGTGAATCCTCACGCATGATCCTCACCTCCTTTGCTTGCTACTTTCCATCTATAATCTTTCTTGCATCTATAGATTATTTCCTCACCTATTGCGCATAAAACCTTCAATTACTCTCACATCCACTCGTTTTACCATTTCTACTTGGCATGTGCTTAGCTTTTCCTTTCTCTAAATTCCTCACACTCATAGCCTATTATTTCCTTACCCACACATCTCCTCTCAAAGTGAGTGTGCATGTCCTCTCTCCATTACATGTGAGATCCTCACTCATGACTCTCATACGCATGCAACCTCTCACACATAGAGTTGTCTTACTCGTCCACTCTAAGTCTCCCTCATGCACATCCTCTTTCACTCTTCCTTTCTCCCTTCATGTGCATAGGCTTCCTTTTTACCCATCCATGCGACCTCTCTTTCCTTTCTTGGATATCCATCTCATGTGCTATATCATGGATTGATTCCATTTATTATTGGTGGGTTCTTGCAGAATCAACATAGTGTTTCTCTCATTCTTCTCTTTCTCTATCTCTATATATAGTCTGGTGTATTTTCTCTGAGCAAATGAAGCATTGTACCGTTTGTAAGCTTGCCAAGTGTGGCGCAATCAACCCTCTTGTAAGCTTGATCAATAAAGAAGTGAGTGTTTTGTCTTCGAACTTCTCTTCTTGGTGGTACTATGGTAAAATTGTGATCTGATTTGTCATTTTATGAACTGTTTAATGTGATTATTTTGATCTTTTGAACAATGTTCTCTTATTTTTCTAGTCTATTATCATTGTGCTAACCCTACAGGTTCCCTCCAAGCATTAAATATCACTTTTATTCATCATTTTGGACTTCTTTTACATGTTGTCCAAGACAAACAGATTGTTGTTTTGTAGTTTTTACACACAGAAATCAGACTCTAAGATAGTTGCAAGGCGCTTCATTGTGCTTAGGGACTCCCCCCTAAGGCTAGCAAGAACTATCCCAAATGGAAAGGGGTCTAGCCCGTGACAATTTGGGGCTTTACTCCTTCAATTAACCAAGTTTTCATCGCTGTAATAAAAGGTTATATCAACTCAATTGGAGGGTGGAAATTTTTTCTAACAAGTTGCAAGTACATTTGACAAAAAAATCCATGCATATACAAACATGGGATAACTATGTCCTATGTGTTGTGTTTGCGTGCATATTGCAAGCTAATAGAAGTTAACATACCCCTTGATTATAAATATGTACATATGAAAAGCATAGTAGTCATAGATAATTGAACAACTTACCTGGAAATCAAAGTCTTTAAATTAATACTTGGTATCCTTCGATCTTAATCTCCTCAAATGCTCTCAAAATTCCCTCTTCCTTGGTTCAACTTCATTACTTTTTACAGAGGAAATAATAAAAATTTCTAAACCCCCTTTTATCAAGTTTAGATATTTCCCTCTTGGTCATTCATCATTAAATAAGATTCCCTATCACACAACAAAACACATAAGATAGAGAAAAGTCTTGAGATGTGACACCGAAACAAACTGATCCTCACAAATGATGCAAAGTGATAGAATTTATTATAGCAGAGTAAAGCGAATAGCAAAAAGAAAATAAGCTATAGGAGAATGCACAAATAAATGAGGAACTTACATAGCAAGCAATGCCTTTGCGTTAAGGATTTTTGGTATCCATGATGCCTAATGTTCTCAAGTGAAATATTTGGTGTCACCCATTCGCTCAATAATGAATCAGGTGCTTCTTCATAGGTAGGAATGAATTTATCCATATTCTAAGCCCCTTTCTAGGATAGTTTTAAGTTCTAACAAAACACAAAAAATTACAAAAGAAAGTCATTGACGTTGCATATTAAAACATATATACATCCTCGTGAATCTACTAATTACTCTTCTCTAATTCATGTTGTAACCAAAATATTTTTCAAATTGACAAAAGGAAAATCAAAACCTACCACATACCACAATGACCTTAATCCTAACAATTATTCAAGCATGACAAATTTTTTACTCAAAATCCTTCTCCACAATGAAAATAAGGGGAAATCACTATACAAATGCTTACTACATTATGTGGATAAGGGCACGAAAGATGGACTTTACCACTTGCCAATTAATATAATAAAACTACAAATCCATAAGAAGCGAGATAAGAACCAAAAGGAGAGCCAAATAGATGCACCCTCTACTTATGTGATTGCACGTCTTGTTTTTCATGGATAAGTATAAAACAAGTGTTGTAAGTATTATGGTCCTCCTCACAAGCCAATACTGCTTCCCTGCACACTAGCATGGACATTCCACTGTTGTGTCTGAACAAATTCCTAAATTTTTGCAAGCAAGAAAAATCGCAGCTGAGAGATAAAATAAAATAAAAATGAAGTTAGTATGAGCGAAAATAAGTAATGGACTAAGATTAATATCAAACAATAGATCAAGTAAATAAAGGAGCAAACAATATTAAACCATACCAGAACATAAATGCTAACATATGGCCACAATGTTGTTTTTAACATATCAATTCTGAAACTATAGAAACAACTTGTCTTTGTCCAACAGATAATCTTGTAGTTCTTAACTTCATCTTATTATATCATGTATTGGTCCTATCAAAGTGGCGAATGATGACACATGATGACACACAATCCCAATCCCCTTAGCTAAGCGGGAAAATGGTGATCTCTAAACCCATCTTTTGTTTAATGACTGGAATAAATATCTCATTTGTCATAGATATATGATGTTGGCACTTATTTTTACATCCCTGAAATATTTTTCCTTACCAGTTGGAGGAATGGGAGAGCTATTTGATTGGAGTATGTTGTTTATTCTTTACACAAAGTATTGTTGAATAATCAGCTAAAATTAAGCTTTTACTGCCAAAAATATTAGCAAACTTTTAAAGCAAATAAAGGAGCATGCTTGTAGAAAACAATATTAAACCATGTCAGTAAATGATAAATATGGCCACATTGTTTTTTTTCATATCAAATCTAAAACTATAGAAACAAATTGTCTTTGTCCAATAGATAATCTAGTAGTTGTTAACTTCATATTATTAGATCATGTATTGGTCCTATCAGAGTGGTGGATGATGACATAGTCGGTCCCTCTACTTCCACTTCGAGCATCGATACAAATGAAAATGTCAACCAATTATCTCAATTTCCATCTTTGATGTTATCTTCCCTTGAAGGAAATTTGTACTTGTACTTGGGTCCTATAGTTTAGGTTTACCCCCTCTCACTATGTTTATAATGTTTACTTTGGTCAGATTATGTTTCTAAAGTTTCACTACCATTTCAATGCCTACAGATTCAACCCTAGTTATTTTCTATTATGCTAGATGTAAATTTGAGTCCTATTGACCTATTTTGATCAATTGTGGACATTCCTATTCAAATATAATTATATGAATGATGATCCCATCTCCCATTTGAAAAGAAAAATAAAAATTTTGGAAATTTCTGGATAATGTTCTAAGTAGTCTTGCAGAGGTTAAGGATGGGGTGAGCATGGTTGAGGATGAGGTGCACAAGGAAAATCAAGGCCATGGTGACTGACTACTATTGAGTCCCAAGCTTCAATGGGGGCAAGTATCATCTACAGACAGCGATGAATTAGCAACAAACATAGGAAGGTCGCTTGTATCGGATAATGGAGACAACGCATAGGTATATGCAAGGAGGAATTGATCCAAGGATCATTTTCCTTTGGAGTTATTTCCTTTTGGACTCTGAGATATGAATGGCTATATTATAATTGTGGTTTATTCTTTGAATCCCAAGACTAATTTTGAAGGTGCTTGGAACTCAGATTATGAGGCAAGGGGAAGCCATCAAAACCAATGAATTTCTTACCTTTTCATTAATATATCTCTGCAAACCCTCAGGAGCGGAAGCCATCAAAACCAAGTTGTCGACGAATAAGAGCAGGAAGATCAACACCTGATGTAGAAGACAACCATCCCTTTACTTATCCTAGTAAGAAGGGCCTATCTCATGTTGAAGCGGGGCCCTGCAAAATGTACTCCTAGATAAGTGTATGTTGTGGTGATCTCATTCTCTGCCTCCTTGTAATGGAAATGTTAGTCTGTAAGGGAGCTCTTTGATGCATTGAAGATCAAAACCTTGGTTTTACCCAAGTTGACCATCAACTTTCAAAGGTCACAAAAACTGGCCAGTGCATCAATCTGTCTCTACAAACCCTCAGCAGTGGAAGCCATCAAAACCAAGTCATCGGCGAATAAGAGAAGGGAGATCAACACCTGATGTAGAAGAAAACCGTCCCTTTATTGATCCTAGGTAGAAGGGCCTATCACATATTGAAACGGGACCCCACGAACTGTACTCCTAGATACGTGTATGTTGTGGTGATCTCAATCTCTGCCTCCTTGAAATGGAAATGTAAGTCTGTAAGGGAGCTCTTTGATGCATTGAAGATTAAAAACTTGGTTTTACCCAAGTTGACCATCAGCTTTCGAAGGTCACAAAAATTGGACAGTGCATCAACCTGTCTCTACAAACCCTCAGGATTGGAAGCCATCAAAACCAAGTCGTCGACAAATAAGAGTAGAGAGATCAACACCTGATGTAGAAGACCACCATCCCTTTACTGATCCTGGGCAAAAGGGACTTGATCCAGATTATTTTGAGAATGACATGAAGGAAGAAATATAACTGAGATATAACAATGAAATACACAAAAATATATAAGAGAACACAGAAATACAGTGAAACCCAACTTCTATTATTGAATAAGATAGAAAAACATTGTAGAACATAAACTGGAAAAATGGGGTTGCTTATCTCTAAAAAGAAAGAGATGTTGGCTACGCTTCATTCACAAGAAGATTTACATCACACTCCATTCCATGCTTAAAGGGCCTCCTTCACCTCAATTATATATGAGAGAGTGAGAGGAGAACAATTCCGATGATGCATGTGGGAAAAATTGGACTAAGTTTATAAAAT
Organism: Picea mariana; assembly: GCA_032191745.1. Taxonomy (NCBI): domain Eukaryota; kingdom Viridiplantae; phylum Streptophyta; class Pinopsida; order Pinales; family Pinaceae; genus Picea; species Picea mariana. The sequence goes on from JASDQU010736847.1 coordinate 374,016, forward strand.
TCCATAGGCATGTAAAACACTAGGACTTCCCAGGCGGTCACCCATCCCAGTACTACTCTAGCATGAGCACGATTAATTGCAGATTTTTAATGGGATTTGGTGCATTAACTCTATGTTGTAGGAATGTACATAATACCACTAGGAAATCATTAAATGATGTTTTGTAATTAACAAATGAAGATGGCATTACATTCCATTCCCCATCAAAAGGGTGAATATCATGGTTTATCAAAACCACAAGCTCAAAATGGTGATTCAGTTGAAGAGGTGGATGGCCACTGAGATCCATCTGGATCGTTCCCCCCCCCCCCTTTAGGAAGCAATGGTCCCCATTGCATCAAGTTCCCTTGGGAGACAGGGAGACTTCTGCTAAATCTAAAGCTTGATGCGTTGCTTGCCTTGCTGAAGACGTTGTCATGCTTAGCTTGTTGAAGGATGTCACGAGCCTGTTGCTGGAGGGGTTGGATCCATTCAACCAATCTAGGTGCATGATATTCCTGAGTGTGGGAGGACTCTATCGGTGAAGATGCAGCATGAAGAGTATGAAGGGTTCTATTACAACCTTTCTTGACTAGGTAGTGTGGAGGCACCCCCGTAGGTGCAGCAAGAACATATTGGTGCTCATCTACAATCTTGTCGATCTTCTTCTGCTGGATAGAAAGTACTTGGGATGAGGTTGTAGTGTCCTTCTGTTCACCTTCTGATTGGATTGCGAAGAGGCTAAACTTTGCAGTATGAGAGATTACTTTGTGGCATTGTTTTGGTGGGACAATAGTCGAAACTACCTCTGGAATCCAGTATAGCTGACCCCCCAGAGTAACAATGATGCTACAAGGTCAAGACTCATAAACAACATGACGCCTAATAGAACATCATAGACTTCCAGTGGGGAAAAATCACACAATACCTCATCCTTGAAGGGCTTGATGTCATAGGACAGGAGACATTGTCGGCTGACATGAATATCTTGACCCTGGCGAAGCCACCCGATGTTGTATGGTTGCAGGTGTGGTGTTGTTGGCAAATGAAATTGTTTGACAACCTATGCTGAGATGATGTTCTTTTGGCTTTCACTATCAACAATAAAATGTAGTGGAGTCCCCTTCACCCACATCTGTGAATGGAAGAATCACTCCCCCTCCTCAGGATCCTCTTCTGGTTGGAATTTTGCAGTTGCAACAGTAGAAGTGGGTTATGCATCAATGATCTGATCCCTTTTATTATTTTCTGAATCAGGGTCCAAGTCAGGTTTCGACTCTTTTTCTTTGAGCTCAACCACCAATGAATGTATTGAGCGACATTCATCAGTGTTGTGCCAAGGGTTGTTGTGGAACTCACACCACTTTCCAGTGTCTTTCTCAGACTTTCTGTTACCCTTCTTTGCCTTCATCTAGGACTGGATCTCTTGAGGTTGGCCTTCCTTTCTCTATCCATGCTTCTCCCACTTACTTTGTTGCTTGAATTTCTGCTCAATTTTGACTGCATATCGATAAGCAACTCCCATTGAGGAGATGTCCAAGAAATCCATCTCTATTTGGATGTACCTGTGTAGACCACTGTGGTACTTCAAAACCAGGTGACGCTTGGAGTCTTTGATACCCAGCTTTGAGTGCAAGGTATGAAAGATGTTGGTTTACTCTGGCACTATCTGGTCTATTTTCTGACGCAGAGTTGTCCATCTCATATATTGGTCATCATATTTTCTGACAGGGTAGAACTCCTCCTTTAGGGCATCTACAAAGGCCACCCAAGTGGGTTCTCTCCCAAATAGTGTAGATTCATCAGCGATGTACCTCTCCCAATAACCTTCCCACCTAGCTATGACATGGGGAAGGGATTTAAGGAGCACGAAGGTGATCTTTTCACTGTCAAAGTTTTTTGGGACAGAGTAATAACCTTCTAGCAGATTAAACCATTTTTCTAGAGAATCTGCATCTATCTGGCCTTCAAATAAGGGGATATCAAAATTGGCATGTACCTTGAAGGGTGTTGCACTTGCGAAATGGTTGCTTGTTGAAGATGCCTCAGTTGCCGCCATTGGTAGTCTTCGAAGGATCCGAGCAAAGTTTTCCATCATCTCATTCCTTTGTCGCATGAGGGCTTCCTCGAGCAACGTCTTGAAAGGATCTCCTGCTCTGTCATCTCTCTTTTCTTCTGCCATGGGAGGTCTCTTGGGATAGCGAGAGTGGTTATCCTCAATCGAAACTAGCTCGAGACCTAAATCTCTATACCATGACCTTGTCGGGGACCTTTTCTGAGAAATGACAAGGAGCAAACTGCTTTGATACCACTGATCCATATTGTTTTGAGAACACCATGAAGGAAGAAATATAACATAGATATAACAATGAAATACACAAAAATATAGATCAAGAGAACACAAAAATACAATGAAACCCAACTTCTATTACTGAATAAGATAGAAAAACATTGTAGAACGTAAACTGGAAAAATGGGGTAGCTTATCTCTAAAATGAAAGAGATGTTGGCTACGCTTCATGATTAAAGGGCCTCCTTCACCTCAATTATATATGAGAGAGTGAGAGGAGAACAATTCCCATGATGCATGTGGGATAAATTGGAATAAGTTTATAATATGCCATAAGCATGTAAAACACTAGGACTTCCCAGGCGGTCACCCATCCCAGTAACTACTCTAGCCTGAGTGCGCTTAACTGCGGAGTTCTAATGGGATCTGGTGCATTAACGCTATGTTGTAGGCATGTACATAAGAGAACTAGGAAATCATTAAATGATGTATATAATTAACAAATGAAGTTGAAATTACATTCCATTCCCCATCAAAAGGGTGAATATCATGGTTTATCAAAACCACAAGCTCAAAATGGTGATTTAGTCGAAGAGGTGGATGGCCACTGAGATCCATTTGGATCAGGCCTATTGCATGTTGAAATGGGGCCCCGTGAACTCTACTCCTAGATAAGTGTATGTTGTGGTGATCTCAATCTCTACCTCCTTGTAATGGAAATTTAAGTATGTAAGGGAGATATCCAATGCGTTGAAGATCCAAACCTTGGTTTTACCCAAGTTGACCATCAGCTTTACAAGGTCACAAAAAATGGCCAGTGCATCAATCTGTCTCTACAAATGATCAAGAATGGAAGCCATCAAAACCAATTCGTTGGCGAATAAGAGCAGGGAGATCAACACCTGATGTATAAGACAACCATCCCTTTACTGATAGTAGGCAGAAGGGCCTATCGCATGTTGAAATTGGGCCCCACGAACTGTACTTCCCAATAAGTGTATGTTGTGGTGATCTCAATCTCTTGCTCCTTGTAATGGAAATGTAAGTCTATAAGGGAGCTCTTCGATGTGTTGAAGATCAAAACCTTGGTTTTACCCAAGTTGACCATCATCTTTCAAAGGTCACAAAAATTGTCCAGTGCATCAATATGTCTCTACAAACCCTCGGGAGTGGAATCCATCAAAACCAAGTCGTCGATGAATAAGAGAAGGGAGATCAACACCTGATGTAGAAGACAACCATCCCCCTCCTGGATATGCTCATGGAGGTAGGACTTCATCTCATCAATATAAATCCCGAAGAGTGTCGGTGAGAGAGGGCACCCCTGTTTTACTCTGATGGTACTCTGAATGAAGTCTGAAAGACCATATGCCATCCTGAGTCAACCTGAGACTGAATCATACAGCCTCATAATGCTCACTAGAAGGGTCTCAGATATACCAATGTAACGAAGCCTCTAAAATAATTCCTCCCTCGGAATAGTGTCAAACACTTTACAGAAGTCTACAAAGAAAGTATACACCTTCAAAGAGAAATGATGGACCTCCTCAATAATGGCTCAGAATGTGAAGATGTGATAAATCATCTGATAGTCTGGGCAGAAACCAGCTTTCCCTCTATCCCTAAGATGACGTATCTCCATCTCATCAGAGAGACACTAGTGTAAGATTGTGGCATGAAGCTTGGAGAATGTGTGACCCACCACAATAGTCTGGTAATTATTTGGATCGAAATGTCTCCCTGTTTTATGGATTGGATGTATAATGTGTCATGTCAGGGGGGGGATCCTGAGCACACCACCTGTTTAAATAAAACAACAATATAAGATTCAAGAGACTGGACGCCTTGTTTAAGGAACTCGACCTGAAACCCTTCCTCATTTGTTTCTCTGTTGGTACTCATAGATTTGGTTGCTCTCTTAATATCCCATTCAAAAAAGAGGTGGTAGGAGGAGGGGGAGGAAGAGATGTAGGTGGGAGGTTGTCTAGGGATATCATTAAGGGAGGTGGTATGGAAAAACATGGCCTGGGGGTCAAGGTCATGTGGGGAGGCTTAGTGTCTGGTGAAAAGGGCATGCCAGGAGGCTTTCAAGGAGTGGATAAAGGCCCCACAAAGTTCTCGTCTCTTCCAGGAGAGAAAAATTTGGTTTTTACGACAAAGGAATTGACGGTAAGTTTTGCATAAGTGGGGGGAGGAAGATGGATCATGAGTAAGGGTTATTTGTATCTTCTTGTGGAGGGATTTGCAATTGTAATTGAACCAGAAGTTCATGAGGAAATATCCATGTGTAGGGTTATGGATATGTTGATGGGTGGAGTGGGTGTAAGAATCAAGGGTTGCCTCCATGAGAGTCATGGAAAGAATCTCGTATTTGGTTGTGGTGGTGTATAGTGATCTAAAATGGGAGATAGGGGGGAGTAATGAAGGTGTTGGCTTTAAAGAATGCCAAAGCACCAAAGAACACCCTAGAAGGAAGATGCAACCTTAGATTAGGGTTTATAGCTCTAGAACCCCTAAGGAAAACCTAGAAGAGATGATCCAAGAAAACCCTAGTTCCACACCATAACAAAGATGTCACTAGCCAATAGTTTTCAAATCAACCAAAAAAATTGAGGGAGTAAGGTTCATAACTTCATACCCACTTTGATACCATGTTGATATTTATAAGAGTCAATAGAAGAATGATGGAACCAAATCAATTTCAAAAGCTGAAATAACCTCCTCACAAGTGTGTTAGAAAGAGATTGGTCTAAAGTGTTAGAAACAAAGAGAAAAATCCAAGCGCAAGTGCTGAAAACAAAAATACACAAGTACGCCCAACAGAAAAATGCTAATCACAAGAGAAAACGCCTAAATTAATTTATAGTAGGATTATAACACTTGGTATTTTAGATCAAGAAGATCACAAGGTGAGATGATACAAATGAGAGCTTGAGTTGTGTACTTCCACAAATCAAGTCAAACATCCCTTCAAGAGGCGGTTATGGGCCTATTATCGCACAAACTATAGGTTGGAAAAATCCCAACCGAATCCATGAGATGGCGATAACAGTGGGAGAGTCTACCCATTGTCACCTTAGATAAACCCTCCCCTTGATTTAGTGAAGGAGAAATCCTACACAAGGGGGGAATCTCCAGTGACCCTGGAGGGAAATGAGATGGAAAATGAAGTTATGGAAGTGATGCCCCTATAGGTCAATAAACTATGAAGTGGAATGTGGCTTGGAAACAAGTCTTTGTGATGATTAATGGTTGTCAAATGCTCGAGTACCTATAGATGATAGTTGCACTTGCCCGAGACACAAGAGAAGACAAATATACAAGCTAATATATATAATGGAAAAGAAAGTGAAGCTTGTTGTTCTATATAGGAGTAGTAAATAATGATATAAATAAGCAACTATATTATAATCAAATTTGATAAACAAGTCACTAAATTCCAGTTAATGATGCAAAATATGTGTTAGCAATGACTAGTATAAATCAAGTGATATAAATCAAGACTTTAGAAACAATATAGGGTTTTTTAGAAATGTTATTACAAAGATATTATGACAGCCTTAAGTCTATAGCCAAAGATTGCTACAACAGAAAATTCCAACCACCAAAAATCACAAGTATACCACCCAATAGTTGCACAATGACTAGTAGTTTATTATGGTAGCTTTCTAGCAAATTTTGACGGTTGAAATGAGAGAAAAGTGAAAGCTTTAAAGTGATTTGTTGAAACCCTAATGGTTGTAGCTTCAATTTATAAAAACAATAATAATTACTTGGAAAAATATGACACCCTAGTGGCATAAGCAAACTAGTAGCATGTAGAATTGATTGCACTTCAAACAATTTGAAAATCTCATAAAATCACATTACCCAATGCAAGCAATTTTATTTCTCCAATGCGAATTTCAAATTAGTGCCTTTAAAATATTGGGTAAATGGAATCTTCGATGTAAGAGTTAGATCCACAATATCCCTAAGGTTGTAATTCATTTTACTCCCTAGGGCATGCAAATCAAACTTAGGTAAATCTAGGAGGGTGTACACCCTTGTACTCCTCCTAGCAACCTTGCAAAAATTACTTGTCAACTAGAAATGAGATGAAGCTTGATGGAGGGTCTATGCACTTATACTCCTCCTATGGTTTCAACCAATAACAACTATGAAACAAGCAAGAAGAACTAACAAATTGCATATTTTTCTTATCAATTCCAAGATAGAAGTAAGATAGAACCCTAGTTCACCAAGCAATGTCCATTCATAATCACTTAACATAAGGAAAATCCAAAAACCTAACCCCAGAAGATGAAAATCCAAAATTTTTGCATGCCCCGATGGGGTAGTTGATACGTCAACTTCCCGGGGGCGTAACTTTTGCATACGATCTCTGTTTGGGGTGCTCGATACATCGTTGGAAAGGTATAGCCGAGAAGAATGATTTTATTCTTTCCTAGAAAGTTTTTAAATACATTCATTTGGGCCTGAAATCCCCAAAAAACATCGTTTAGGGCCTCAAAACGATCCCAGAAGTTTGGGACACGAAAAACTGCCAAGGTGGAAAACTTTGTTCTAAGCTAGTGGAATAAGTGGGTGTCCACCAATATTCATATGGATCATAGAACCAAGAGACGCAAAGTGGACAAGATAACATGGTACACATGATAATAGCTACTGGGGACACAAGTAGATTTGATTGTGACTGCGATCATGAAGCGGATCATGTGCAATAGGTATTAGTGACTAGTTATCTAGATAGGTGTGGAGATTTTATTCATTCAAAATGTAAGGAGATTTATTGATGAGTGAAGCAAGAAGGATCCAAGCTAGGGAGAGGATGAAATAGGACTCATAACGAAGGTGGGATACGCTGACCTAGTTAGCGTTGGTGATAGGGAGAAGATCATCGTCGACGTGTTTGGAGATGATGATGGATCAACATCCTTCTGCTGGCATATCGAGGACAAGAGAGGGAAACTTGTCAACAGGTAGCATATCAGTGAAGAAGAGGTGAACCTCATCAATAAGCATTGTAATGAAGTGAAAGGGAGGAATCCTACCACTATTATGTGTATTGGCAAAGGTGAAAGGAAATTAGTCGGTAAAATGTGTTGGTTGTGGAGCCTGATTATCTTCCTGATTCAGAGGTCCTTGATTTCAGACATGTTTATACCCCATGAAGTATTTACACCCCAGAAGTATGTACACTCTTCCACGCGGGGGAGTGCAGAGGGGGGGTACCCCCTCTGCGAGGTCCGGGGGGGCTATCCCCTTGGTTGGGGGTCTGGGGGCAAGCAGCCCCCCAGCAAGGGTTCGAGGGCGAAGCCCCCGAAGCTAAAATTTCCTTGTAAAAGTATATTGTAATTTCATTGTAAATCTGGACCGTTCACTATAAGGTTGCAGATCTAAGGGTAGAGATTATGTTAGGGTTTTTTGCCCTAGAAGGAAACCCTTTTTTATGAGGGAAATGTATCGCGGCTATGGATGATGGTGAATATTGTATTCTGAGAGAGGAGACTGTGAGAGAAAGAAGAGGAAGTTACAGTAGGTTTTGTTGTAGGTTGTATCCCTTCATTTGTTGGATAATAATAAAGGAAGGACCTGGAAATTTCTCTAGTGGACGTAGCCCACACTGGGTAAACCACGTAAATCTGTGTCTCTCTTGTATTATGTGTCTTTTGTGTTTTGTTTCTGCATTTGTTTTATTTTATTGCTCCGTGGTCCTGTTTTTCTAACAACTGGTATCAGAGCATAAGGTAACTCGTAGAAAAAGAGGGTTACTAGTTCGAGTGGGAGCAATGTCA
>JASDQU010736847.1:382847-412046 GCA_032191745.1 Picea mariana
ATATTTCATCTTATGGAGGGGGTATATTTTTCATATACAAGACTTTACACTATGGAGGGGGTCGTGGGTCACCCCTACTTCATGTCGATGCTTCAATACCCCGAACTTGAATGGAGAAGTGACTAGAAGAACCTTGACACTAGAGTTCATGACCACAAGCAATTCGATTCACCACTATACTATGTGGAAAATGCCCCAGCCTCATCGTTGGAGTTGATGTTAAGTACTCATATCACAGGTACTCGAGTTTATGTTAAGTTTTCACTCTTATGCCATCATGGAGGGAGAGAGAGTGTAAGTGGAGAAAAATTAAGTGATTTAAGGCATCCTCATGCGTAGTTTTTTAAATCGATTTTCCATTTTACCAACAAGTGGCGAACATACTTTGGGTTGCCATAAAATGGAATAGTGCCTAATGCAAAATTTGCAGCAAATCATGTAGGTTTAAGACATTCTTTGGGAGATGCGTCGAAACTTAGGGCAAGCACAAATCCCTCCCCTTCCATTTTTTTTAATCTAAACGCTGCCAAATAGAAGGCTGGGATTTTGACGTTTTGCAGCTCCGTGTGTATGGAACCTTAAACCAACGAACCTAAATATTTTTCCCCAAATATTGTACATATTAAAAGTGCCAATGTGCCATCACTTTAAATCACTTTGTTCTGTCCATAGTGTAATTTCTATGATACAATGTCACCTGGTGCAAATATGACCTAAATTATCGGTGGAGCTTATGTAAGCGAAGGCAATACAAGCTTGTGGTCCAATGCGTGGTTTTCTGTTCAAAATGATAGGCCAAAAGAACAAAAACGATTGTTCATTCTTCATTGCAATAATACAAGAATTAGAAAATTTGTCCTCGCTAGCCTAATCGACAGATATTCCCTCATGGTCGTCGATGGTCATTCACAAAATTCTTTGCAAAATCGCCAATGTAAATCAGCGAAGTTCTTTGCAAGATCTTTGTGAGATTTAGAGACATTCCTTGTAAGACCTTCGATGGATTCAGAGAATTTCTTCTCAAATTTTCCAACCTTATTCAGAGTACTTCCCATGAATTTCACCGGTGAGCTTCAAAACGGTTTCAATTAAATTCGCAGATGAATCAACACACTTCGCATTGAGTTTGTCGAAGGGTGGGGATGCAAGTCAATATTATCAAAACGAAAGTAGTGGTTTTCTCTAACAAAAGAAAGCATAACCAACATAAGTTCTACTTTGAAGGAAACATTCTGGAAGAAGTTGTAGACTACAAATACCTCGGAATTGACTTCAACAAAAATTTAAGTTGGGATGGTTGTAGAAAGAAAAGAACTTTAGGGGGTTGGAAATCATTTTATTCTTTTCAAAACAGGTGTAGAGAGGCAAAGTTGTGGGACTGGAAAACCACTCTAACTCTTTTTGAGCTTCTAGTGATTCTAGTGATCCTCTACGGTTGTGAACTATGGGCCAACAGCACAACCAATATGCAGTGGAAACAGATTGAGAAAATTCAGAAGCGGTTGACTACAAACAAATTCAAAATTAAAAGTGTAGTTCCTTATGCTATTTTGTTAAGTGAAACAGGGGCTGCCCCTATTGAAGCAATTGCTATGGTGCGATTCATGAGGTATTTGAAAAAAATTGAGCAAATGGAAGAGGGAAGATGGCCTAAGGTTGTGTTTAGTGACAGATTGTGCAAAAGAAAGAAGACTTGCATGCGGCAAAATAACAAATGGTTTAGTAAATGGGGCATTTGCTTGAGCATGTGTCTTACAAAGAATAAAGAGATAAAAACTTTTGTTATAGATAAGTTCCACAAATGTACTTGGGAGAAAGAGATATGGAGAAAGAAGAAGTACTACATTGAAGAGTTTAACCCCACTCATAACCATCAGCAAAAGGCGTACATAGGGGCCAATATTTCTTGGAGATCTAAAATTCTTATTTCTCAATTAAGGACTAATTCCCATCAAATTCGTTGTGAAACAGAGCACTGGAAAAGGCCAAAAGAAAGGTGGGAAGAAAGAGTATGTATTTTATGTTCGTCCGAAAAAGTGGAAATAGAAAAACATTTCATTTTAGAATGCGAGGCCCTCAAAGACAACAAGGAAAATTATGCAGGTATTCTGGCAGCTAATTCTTGGGATAATCTATTCAGCAAAGAGTTTGTTGAGAAGCTAGGAGTGATTATTGTAAAACTTCACACGAAAAGGGCCAAGTACAAAAGCCAGATGGAAAAACAATCTGTCCCATAGGCTATTTTTAGCCTCGTGAACGTTAAAAATACTTTCTTTCTTTCTTTCTTTCTTTCATAGCCTCCAATTGATTTTGGAGAGGTTTCTTCCAAGTTTTTCGATGGCTTCAGAAACGTTTCCTTCATATCCTTTGATGTCTTGAGAGGAGTTTCTTTCATATCCTTCGATGGGATTCAAAGAAATTTATGCTAACTTTGCCGATGGTTGGTCTATTTTTTCTTTTGGTTATATATAAAAATTGTTTTATTTAAAATTCATTTTTCTTTTCTTTTGATAAACCCTAAATTCAAACCAACTAAATTTCATTTGAAATTATGTTTAAGATGGTGAAAAATAATTTTAAATTAGCACTGAAATCAATCAAGATTTATTAATTTCGCAAGGAAGGCCATTAAACCAATTTGCAAGCCTCTTGCTCACACACTTAGAGGAACTTTTAAAACTTCATAACTTTCTCATATGAAGTTGGATTGGAGTACTGTCTTTTGCACTGTGAAGAACGTCAAGATGCACTCCCAACGATCTAACTAACCGTGTCATATAAGTGTCCTATGGGTGTAACGACTGACGAGGATAGTTCGGGTGAGAAAACCTAAACGATTCGTTTTGGTACTTTCAAGCCTAGGATTTTGATTCCATGAGTTGCATTGGAATTGCAATTCCGGAAATGATACGACTGGCCTATTTTAGGTATGAAAATTTTAATCATTGGCATGTATTAATCGTTTTGAATGTTAATGGTCGATGAGCTATGTAGTGGGCTTGGATCGTACTAGCCATGAATGAAAATGTGAAGGGAGAAGCGACATGCACTAAATGCACATCACTCTAACTCACCTCGAGCCCGCTACCCTAGTCATTTTTTCATTTTTCTCTGTTGGTTGTTGCTGCTCCGCTTTGCTTGGTCATGGGGGAGGTATACAACTTGGTCATTTCTCCTTAAGAAATCTTTTACACAAGTATGGGGTTTTCTTTCTTTTCCATCCATGAACATTCACTCTGCTCTTTAAGTCAATAGTTGGCTCTTGTTTGGTCACGGTCTGTGTATTTCCAAAGCTGTTATAATGAATTCAGACTGTGTATTGGTTGTTTGCAAATTTTGGTTTCTTGTGTTGGTTGTTTTGAGACCATTGGCATTAAAAGAGTTGTGGGTGGCCTTTACTCTATGTAGTTGTTCACAATTTTGCTATGAAAAATATTATGGTTGGGAAACTACGGGGCTTGCCTTGCCTCTGGTTCCTTGTTTTGGGTTTTCCCCGCCTCTTACCTGTGGGTTTTTGTGAACACTCCGCCTGTATGTTAAGACTGTTGGTCTTCATGGATAATATGCCCGCGACATAACCCCGACTCTGTGAGTATTAATGTCGAACACTATGGTGGGAGTAAACCTTTCGTGATTTGTTCTAGCCAAAACCTCATGTTGTTAGACCACTTTCTTCTGCCACTTACTGTCATTGTTGCGTATTAAACCCTATGCACTATTGTGAAGCCGTTGCTTACCCAGAATTGATGAAAGCATTGTTCGTGCTCTTTTGTTTGGGCATGGGTTTTGATTGGTCACTTGCTATGCAAATATGGAGGAAGTGTTGAATTCACTTATTTTCTTGAAGTTATAGTCTATCCATATGAATCTCATGAGGTCAATAGCAATGTTGTGAATGATTGTTAAAATATAAAATTGGCATGTTCTATTGTAATTACGAAAATCACCTCTGTATAAGTTGTATGATGCTCAAATAAAGCATACGGACTAGAATGAAATAGGATGAGGAAGTTTGGTAAATTGTGCTTCGATTGAATTATGGTTATATACAAGGATTTTTTGGGGGGCTCGTCATGGGACCCTGTGGGTTTTAAGAACTTTGTTGATGTTGATATTATGGTTGTAGTCTGTCCACTCCAAGACTATTGTTGCATTTATTGTGGTGATTATGATGTTGTTCATTTTCAACTATGTTATATATAGGAAATGTTGTTATTATAATTATTTTTCAAAATCCTGGGCATATCAAATTGGTAACTATGTAATACAGTTTCTAAGGCAAGTGAGAAGTTTTGTGAAGCAAGCACCAGTTCTGGGTTGTTGTTTTGGAAACAGAGTGTTGGAGCATAACCCTAACTTACATTAGTTTATACCTAGCTTAGACTCCTAGATCTTGGTTAATACTTTCCATCACACTTTATTTCACCTAATTTTGCCACATAGAGAAGAAGGGAGCCTCATCCCTAGATTTTAGGGAAAACTGCTATTTTTAGATCAAGACTCAACTCTCGGTTCTTGATTTTCTTGATTTTCTTGATTTATTCTTGATTTATTCCAACTCCCCCATGCAAAAACTCATCCATTATTGGGGAATGCACACCTCCTCTTTGAGTGAGAGATTTATTCCTTAATTAATGATTTTTGCCTTTACTATTATTAGTAACTTCTATTTTGGGTCAGTTAAGTGAGTTGGAACTGCTTCTCTTGTCAATTAAGTGAGATTAAGTGAGATAATGCGCACCACTTGACTATTGTGGGAATTAATGAGTGTGTGACATGTGTATTTAGTGGTCTAGGTCGAACTATGTGGTCTCCCTTAGCCTATGACACCTATTTTAACTTTTTCTAGCTTTTTTTACTAGAATTTCTATGTTGGAAATTCTATATATTCACCTCCTCTCTTCTTTTTGAGGATGGTTGCTCATGTATATTCATTTTTTATTAATATAATTCTCTGATTTATGGATCAAAAACTTTCTCTCATCTCTTGAATATCAACAAATTGTATGTGTTCAATTTAACTAGAATTCTAGATCTATCGGGGTTTCTGCATGAATTCTACACAGAGTATGGTTTAAACTTTAAATTTTTGAATAGTAAGATTTTTTGATTGGGAATTTACATCAGAGATGATATGTTTATTATATCATTTGAACAATATCCATACGAATTTCCCCCCATTCTATCATTTTTTGCTAAATACACCCCCTTCATGATCCCAATTTCACTTTTTCATTCCCTGTTCTGTGTTATTTATTTTGAAGAGGAGTCTGTGTGGAAATGAAAGGAAATTGATATGGAAAGAATTGAGGATTGATGTTTTGGATATGTTTAGATACACGGTTGATTGTTTTATTAATTTTTTGAACAATATTCATATATTCCTTCCCCACCATGATATCATTTTTCGCTAAATACAAGCCCTCCATATTTCCCATTAACCCTATCAATTCCATGTTCAAGTGCCAATTAATAAATGACATGTTATGGATGGATTGCATGTGTCTCATAAGTAAATTCTAGAGCCAACTTTTGATTTATGTAAGTAGAGTTTCATGTCTGGTTTATTAAGAACTTCATGACTGAAAAATTGTTGCTACAGGATGAGTTTCTTCAGTAGAGACAGCAATGGCCGAAATAAAAGAGGCAAGGGAAATTACAATCGAGGCTATATAAGGCCTCAAGTTTCTATTCATTTCGATGTTGATCCACAAGAGTTGAACTAGTTGTTTCAAGATGGGTTTTTTTAATTTAGTTGGCCATGGTATCTTTCATCCCTGACCTGACAGACCCTCGTTTCAGCCTCCTCAGAATTTTTTTGGCATTCGCGTTCCCCCACATGTGTCATTGCATCCTGAAGTCCCCAATAATGATGGTTGGAAAGAAATTTTCCACTAGCATGTCTCTCACCACCGTGGTTGGCCCACTGTGTCATTGCCTTTACCACCACCAGTTAATCCCAATGTTAAAATTTCTCCCTCTATTTTGCCAGTAGAATCCTCGCACGCCAAAAAAATATTAAAAAATGATATCCCGCAACCTATGCAAGACAAAGTAAAAGCAGTGGTTTCCCCCTCCATTCCATCCATAGAATCCTCTAAGTCTGTGTCTTCACACCTCCACCTAAAAGATGATCGCTCTCATGTGATTAACGAAATACAACCCCAGGGTTCTAACCAACCAAGGGCCACTCAAGTAAAGTCAGTTGGAGACAACAGTGAGAAAAGGAAATATTCCTCGCAAAGATGCAAATATGTATTTTAAAGTTTTTTTTTATAATTTTCAGTAATGAAGACAATATTTGATAATTTTCAACTTTGGGGACAACAAGCTTTATTTTGGATATTTTTATGGATAAAATGGATATATTGTTTTTTTGAGATATGTCCTTAAATTTTATTGATATTTAAATATTCGATTTGAATAGTATCAAGGGGAGCTACAAGGGTGTTATATGATCCAAATGATAAATTTTTGTATTTTATAATTGTTGATTGGCAAAAGAATGATGGGAGTCACAAGTGGTCCCACCTATTTAGTAATTATTAACTAGACCCTTATTTATATATTATTATTAGATATTTCTCCCTAAAATAATTAGCTAACTTAATTTGACTTAACTAAAGAAAGTAGTTGAACTACCTAAACTTATTGAGAAAGAATAAAGGTTCAATGAGAAGAAGAGACACAGGGAGAATAGAAGGAGAAAGACAAGACTAAGGTTTGCTCTTTAGTTAAATGAGATAGTTTTAGTTTACATTCATTTATGAGTTTACTTGAAAGCCTAATCCTTTTGTTGACAACATGGTCTTATTGAAGGCAGGAAGGTTCAAAACTGAATCATACTTTTCAGCTGCTTGTTTTAGAGGTGTTGATTTGTCCTTGATAGTCTGTGTATTCTTGTCTGTTTGTGAATTAATTTTCATGGATGATAAAGGATATCTTGTAGATTCAAATGACAACATTTTTGTGGCAAGCTGATCCATATCATTAATTTCAGTTCTATTTTACCGTGGGGGTCTCTTTGTATGGTGCCCATCAGAGACCTCTAAATCTGACTTTGGTCCATACCCTTACAGAGGTTTGTAAAGGGAAATACACTTTTTGTATCTCAGAATGAAATAAATTAGATGGTTGTTATGTTGCATACATGTGTCTTCATGACTTGGTTCCTCTTTTCTCTTTTAGTCTCCATGTTTACTTTATTGTAAAAGATGTATACATTCTTGTATCCTTGTATAAATTTTATCTTTACATCGCAACATTTACAAATCATAAAATTAGCCTTAATCCTTGTAATTAATACTTGTGGATTGAGTGAATGTTTTGAGGATATAAACCCCAGGTGACATTCCCAATTATCTTTTTATAGCAAGGAAATATCTGAAAATGATTAAGTAAGGTGTTCCATACCTTTTCCTCAACACCTAGGTCATGAGCCTTCCTCACATTTAAAAACCCTTGTCAGTTTATTCCGTACGATCTCAACATACCCATACAAACATAATTTGGATGCCTACATTGAACAAAGAAGCATATACACACAACATGCAAACAAAAGAACCAATATATCAATTTTATTAGAGCAGAGCTAAAGACTGTTGCTGGAAGAGTAAAAACAAAACTTCACACCTGTTAGTATTTGCTTAAAAAACCATGAAAGGCGCAACCCAAAATCTCAACAAACAATCACAAAATCCAAAACCACAATTAACAACAACGACAAGTTCTCGAACAAATGACAATACAAAAGGTGGTATACCAACAAAAGGAAATGAGCTAAACTCATTTACTCTACGCTGTTTCATCCATCAACCAACATTAAATGAAACCAATAAAACCTTACACGGTGGAGCACACTCAATGCCAACTCGACTCCAATCTCATGCCATATATCAACCAAGCCGTACACACTATCGAATATGAGAATCATTATTTTTTAAAGAAGTCTAACTAAATAAAACACCGAGTAACCCGAAGTATGATCTATGAGAATTACATTGTAATCTTGATTCGATTCATACTTGTGCGCGATGACTTTAACTTAAATTTGGAAACCTTTATACGATATGATTGGTGGTATATGATGAATAAAACTTGACCAACCCCCTTTTCATTTTAAAAAAACATATTGCATTCATATCATATCACTGTATTTATATATTGCATATTTTGCTTGGAGGTCCTTTTATTTTGACGAATATCACATCGTTTAGAATGAAATATAATGATGAAATATCACCAATCACCATTGTGGAGCTACTCATGCATGCAATAACATCAAATATCAATTAAATCCAATATGTGAAAGTCGTAGTGTCACAGGAGGCAATCAACTTATTATGCTTTTCTTCTAAGGAGTCCCACCTATTAATTATTAATATCATATAGTATAAGTATAATGTATTGCAATTCTTTGCAGACATGACTCTCATTGCACTTTTATGTGTCAGCAATGTGTGGTGGTAAAAATTCATATGGAAACTAAAGATCCATACAAAATTCAAAATTTCCATGTGGGTGATCTTAAACAATAGGGATCCCACCTGGGATATACTACAAAATGGAACCTTTGTTGGACTCAACTAGTGTAGTTTATGTTAGAAAGTAGAAGAAACAAATGCACACATCATCATCACCTACCCTTATACAAAGGAACTTTGGAAGGAATTGGAAAAGATGATAGGGTATCAAAATGTTTGGGTAAGAGATGACATTGAAGAGGCTTTAAGGATTTGGTGTGCCAATAAGTATATAAAAAAGATCATAGCTATTCCCTTAAACATTTCTTGGGGAGTTTGGTTGGACAAGAATTTGAATTTGTTCGAGGACAAAGAGAAACTACCTTTAAAATGTGATATTCATGTACCAAACATTCTAAATTAATACCCTAAATTCGAGGATAAAAAAACTACACATAATCCCAAGGTAGAGGTAATTGATAAGGTCATTCCATGGGAATAATTTGATGGTTCCTCTCAGGGGACCCCTCCCAGGGGTGGAGTAGAAGGAATATTGTTTATATATTCAAACCATAACATTTCTTTCAAAGATCCCCAAATGGGGTGCCAGATGGAGTACATGCAGTAGACGGTGTTAATGTGGTTAGACATCGCCCCCATCCCTTCATTCATGCCAATGCAAAGCATTAACATTACAGGGAAGGTGGTTCTCTTGGGATGCATGCAAAATTTAATGGGGAGATTAGACAAAGCACCAAAATGCTTCAACATTAGTACGAGGAGGATGGAGGCTATCCTATGAAGTTCAATAGAGCTCTCCACGACTAAAATGACTTGCTTATTAAAGGTAATGCATGGTTCTTGTGCACCATTGTTAACTTGGGCATTGTGGATGGTGTCTTCCTCTCACGGAAGGACTATCTCTGCTCATGACTCCCTGATTCATCTGTATTTCATTTCATGTCCTTCTGCTCATCCACGTCTCATTATGCCTCACGAAAGAGATAAGCCGAAGTGTGGTCCAGATTATTACAGATTCAGAGCTCGACAACTTTAGTTGGGTCAGTCTCCCTCATCTGTTAAACCCCATTTCAATGGCCCAGTCTCCCTGGGTTTGCCTTCCAGTGCCTCACCTTCTATTGTTCATAATAGAGACACAACGAACAATATTCTAGTCATCATGGAAGAGGAGTTCCCTTTGGTACCTCCCAGTTCTCCTCAGGCTTCCCAATTAATGGAATCCTCATATCTACAGGGTTCAATTCTCAATTCTCCTCGACGGGAGGGGGGAGTTGCTCCCACCCTGGTTACAGGAGAACAAGTGAGTTTCCCAATAATTGAAGAGGTTCCTCCATCAACAATTGGAAACATGGTTCCCATTGTAGTTTTCCCGAATATCGATCTATTCCCAAGTGTGATTTTCGAGTCAGCGGAACCACATCTACACAACCTCTTAGCAGATCAATTGCAACTAATTGTTGACCTGAGAAGAGATGTCGTCGAGCAAATTTTTCACCAGGACATCCTCGTCTGTCGTCTAAATGCCTTCTTTGATTCCTTCTCAAGCGAGCCTATTAAAAGTAGGTGCCCAACATGTAGTCAGTATTATTCCTTTTCACCTTCTTTGCCTCACCCTCCAAATGGAAAGAACAACAAGGATACCTCTAGCGTATGATTTTCTACCAGTCTAGTCTCTTTTTTTTATCAAAATGGTCATCTTCTCAGTTCTAGGTAGGCTCAACACAAGAACAATAGTTTGCATAGTTTTGTATTTTGTTATATATGTACTCAAATGTAAAATGGATGTTATATTAATCTTGTACCCGGTTTTGGTTTCCATCTGTTTGGCAAAACCAACTACAAGCATAGACATATGTACTGGTTTTCTAATTATCTAAGGTAGTACAATTTTACTTACAAAAAGAACTATGGAATTTCTTTCAAAGATGGAATTGGTCAAGAAACAAATAATCAATTTGATTTTATGACTCTCAAATTGGTTTTGATATTGGCTCAAGAGTCTGGAGTTTCACATATTCAAATTTTTGCTTACTCACTTATTGTAATACAATGGATGCACTAGAAAATAACATTGAGAAATTTTACATTACAACCTCTGTTTAATTATGTATAATCACTACTTTATTCTTTCTCACATATATCCTTTTCAGACATCTACAAGGACACACACAAGATAGCATATGGACTATAAAATGTTGGAACGAGAATGGATCGTGGAATCTAGTTGGTCTCAGTACATCAAGAAGGGCACTTTTCTGAATATGCACATGAGACCTGGTTATAAATCTATTATGTTTCTATTTTAGTTTCATGGGTAAGTTTGGGATCATAGAGGAGAATAATGATGCAATTATTTTTGTTTTTTTTTATGTCAGTTTTTAGCTAACACAATACAAATATGGTGAATAAGCATATGAAAAGAATATATATATATATCAAAGGGAAAACTTTTCTAAATTCTTCTAGTATCTAATGTAATGTAATTTTGTTCATATTAATAAAATTATAGATTTTTTCTTGGGAAACAAAAATTGTAAAAACAATAGATTTTTTTCCCTTAAACATACAATTTATAAAAACAAATCAAGTAAATATACAATTTAAGTAAAAATTATTTAAAAAAAAAATTCATATAAAATTAATAATGTTTGTCAATTGGGTTTAGCTCGGGTGGTTGGGAGGAATGATCATTATCCTCCCAACTCATGTTCAATTCCCACAAGTGACATGTTGAACTCTTAATGAGTATTTTGTTGTAATGGCTTCAATCCCTATTGTTGATGAGCCTTGTGCCCTAAATATTCTAGGGTTTACCCTATGTACCATCCTTGAAAATCATGGGAAGTACTTGGGATCTTTCCCCGAGTAGTGCAACTTAGAATAATAAAAAAAATGAATTAATAATGCTTACGCCCCCCGGGGTGTAGAATAGTTGGTGATGGAGTTTACTATTAAGACACTCCATTATGTGAAGTCACCGGTTCAAAACCCTCAACTAGTATTGTGTGCCACGTGAGGGGTCACGTTGGCATGCTCGGGGGTATAGTGGTAGCATTCATATAACATGACCACGTGTCAC
Source organism: Picea mariana (assembly GCA_032191745.1). Taxonomy (NCBI): domain Eukaryota; kingdom Viridiplantae; phylum Streptophyta; class Pinopsida; order Pinales; family Pinaceae; genus Picea; species Picea mariana. Next base: position 394,410 of record JASDQU010736847.1, read on the forward strand.
GTGAGTACGTGCCCAACTAGTTGTCGATTTCCCCAGTAAAAAAAAATCAGTAATGCTTACAAATCTCAACTTCATAATAAATGCAGATATGGTTGATTACTCAGATAAGTTCTTCCAAATGGAATAAATTCATACTAATTTAGTTGTTGTGGGAAGGGATCTAAAATTCACCTTGGGAGCCTCATAAGTATGGGTACTAGTTGCACATGTGGATTGTCTTTCTTGTTATTTTATTAAAAAGTTAGAAGAACTAGGCTTACTAGATGTTGAACCTGCTAAATTGACCCCAACTTGGAGGAATAGGATATCGAGAGAGGCTCATATGCAAAGAGGTTCAATCATTTCTTGATATCTAAATCATTCATTTATTAAGTAACTTGAATTAAACAATTGGTTTCCTTGGGAGGGGGGATTCTCACCATAATCCATTTATACTAGAAGTAGCCCCTACCCAAGAGAAACACACCAATCCATTCATGATGAATCCACAATAGAGGAAGGAAGATGAATTTATTAACAAAATCAAAGAGGTATAGGAGTCTTATGAGAATATGCTCCTATATAATTTCATCAAAATTTGAAGAAGTGGAGGCTTTGGTTATTTGAAGAAGTGAAGGCCTTGGAACCACATTATATAAGTGAAGGCTTTGGTTATTTTACCGAGGAACACAAATCAAAGGTAAAATTTATTGAAGACAAAAATAGGAAAATTCTTCTGGAAATAGATAAAGAATGAAGGCTTAAAAGCATAGCTTTATGGCTCCAAGATAGAGATGAAAACACAAAGTTTTTTCATAGATATGCAAATTGTAGGAAGAAAATTGATTAAGTCATAGAAAATAGAAAAGGAGGATTTCACATGGGCATCAAACTTCAAGGATATAGTTGTAGAAGGAGTAAATTACTTCTCCTCCCTTTCCAAAGAGGATTTTCAAGCCACCATGGCATAGGTAATAAGATTGTCAAATTCTTTTCCAATTTATGTCAATCCTGAGGAGAATCAAGATTTGATGGAGAAAGTTTGGAAAGAAGATTTTCTATAAGAAGAAAAGTCCAGGGTTAGGTGGTCTTCCTATGGAAGTTTTTCTAGGGTGTTATGATTTTATAGGAGAATATTTAGGAAGGGTGGTTGAGGCCACAAGAACAATAGGAAAAATTCTTGGATCCTTCAACACATATTTTCATGCACTGATTCCCAAGGATGATAACCCGATGTCCTTTGAAAAATTCAAGATAATTTCTTTATGAAATTGTATAGAAAAAATCATCTCCAAGGTAATAGAAAGAAGACTAAAAAGGGTTCTATTAAGGAATTTTTTTATGAATAGTATGGTTTTTTAGAGGGAAGACAAATTCATGAGGTAGTATGGATTGCTCAAGAATGACTCCACTCAATCAAATATTGATGGTGTTCAAAGTGGAGCTATCCAGAGCATATGACAGGGTAAGATGGTGATATCTTAGACTAATCCTCAGTCATTTGGGTTTTCATCATTAGTTTGTAGTATAGGTAATGAATTGTGTTACTTCACAATTTTTTGTTATGATAAATGGGGCCACATATCCTTTTTTCAACCACAAAAGAGGCCTTAGATATGGGTTTTATTTATCGCCTCTCCTTTTTCTTTTAATTTCTAAAGGTTTGAGTAGATTATTAAAGGAGGCTTTCGAAAATAGTAGTATCAAAGGGATTAATATTGATGCATCCTCTAATATCCCTCACTTATTATTTGTTGATGACATACTAATTTTCTGTGAGGGATCTAGAAGGGATATCGAGAAGTTTAAAGACATCATGGACTTATTCTACAAGGCATTATGTATGAAAATTAACCTACAAAATTAAACAATCTCTATGTGGGGTATTTCTAAGTATGAGAAGAACTTCATTACACAAATGTTTCCCTAACAATTATTAGATCTAAATATTAGTCTAAATTACTTAGGTTTCCACTTGAAGCCAAATATGTACAAAAAAGGTGATTGACAATGAATAATGAATAAAGTGGAAAGTAATATTAATACATGGTGTAATAGGCGGATTTCCCAAGGGGGACAATTGGTTATGATCAAAGATGTCTTGGAAGTGATTCAAGTATACTGGATGTTCCTTGCATGGATTCCAAAAGGAGTTCTAGAAGTTATTAGGTGTTTTTTTTTGTAGATTCATATGTTTTGGTAATCAAGGGGGGAAAGGGTTTTCTTTGGCTTCATGGAAGAAGCTAGCCCTACCTAAAGAAAATGGTGGTTGGTGCATAAATAACCCATTTCTCTTTTCAAAATATCTTGCAATAAAAATTGTTTGGAGGTCGATCTAAGAAACAAGGCTATGGGTACATGTACTTAACGAAAAATATATAGCCCCACACACTATGAAGGAATGGGTTAGGAACCCTGCAAAACAAGTTCAAAATACTTCAATATTATGGAAAGTAATCAACTCTTCCTTTTAGTTGGTTGAAGATTGGTTGATATGACAAGTTGGTGAAGAATACAAAGTACAAATTGGTCTTGATCCATAGGTTGGCAGTAAAGGAAGGCACGAGTTATATTCACGATTGATACTTGAGTTACAAGGCAACGATTATTATATGTTAAGGCATGTTGTGAATTAGCCTAGAACATCCATTTGTCACTAATATTGGATGACCTAGAGGGAGTTAGGACTTGGGGAAGATAATGCAATTAAATTGCAAGGATACATAGAGTTTTTAAAAGATATCAATGATAGAATCAGAGAGGAGGGTGATCACTTGGTTTGGTCTATAAACCCGTTAGTTGTATATTTACCAAAAATAAGATATAAATCACTTGTTGAAGAGGGAAAGGAGGAACAACATGCATGGTGGTGGAAAATCATTTGGAAACTAAAGATCCCTACAAAATCCAAAATTTTCATGTGGGTGATCTTAAACAATAGGGATCCCACTTGAGATATACTACAAAATAGAAAGAAAAAGAAAAAAAATGCACATATAATCATGACCTACCCTTATACAAAGGAAGTCTGGAAGGAATAGGAAAGTATGATAGGGTTTCAAAACATCTGGGTAGGAGATGACATTGAAGAGGATTTTAGGATTTAGTGTGCCAATAAGGATATAAAGAAGATCATATCTATTCCCTTAAGAATTGTTTGGGGAGTTTGGTTGGCCAGGATTCTAAAGTTTTTCGAGGAAAAAGAGGCACTACCTTTACAATGTGATGTTAAGGCACTAAACATTCTAAATGCATACCCTAAATTCTAGGATAAAAAACTATAAATAATATCAAAGTAGAGGTCATTAATAAGGACATTCCATGGGACAAATTTTATGGTCCCTCTTAGGGGACCCCTCTCAGGGGTGTGTTGGAGATATTTCAAACTCACCTAGAATTATTTTCTTGAGTTTGAGAGTCCAATGTTGAGAAAGATTCCTTAGATGGGAATATTCTCTCTAAGGAATATTCCCCTACAAAATAGGGCGTTCCTCTTCGGTTCAGAGTTAGCTACACTCAGTTAGAATAGTTGAAGTCACTTGTGCATGGAAACCTTGGTTTTCTCACCAGCAGTTGCATGTGTCTCTCCCACTTCCACACATGTGTCTCAATTAACTGATGATTGCATGGATCAGTTAACTAGGACTAGGTGGAAGTTCATTCCAGTTTCTATCAGTGAGTGTCTATATCTCTCTAGATCACTACTATGACTCACTAGTTACTCATGTAACCTATATCTATTGGAAATTATTCACTCTTTGAGTGTGGAATATGATTAATACAATTCTATTCTTTTCTCTCCAATTTTTCTCTCGTCTTCTCATTCTTCTGCAAAATGTGTATGTCTTTTGCTAGCAAGATATTATCTGTGAAGGTTCATTCACATTTACATGGTATCAGAGCCGACAAATTTATAGGAAAAAGACACACCAGATTCTTTTTGCAGGTACCGAAGATTGAAGACAATAGAAAAATGGAATTTCCAAAATAATTCATTCTTACACTGTACAGTTTCTTTCCATGGAAGGAGAAGATGATATCGCATATTTGAGGTAGAGTATTATACATGTTAATCATGGAAAAAGATACTGAACTCACATCATCCATAGAAAAATCCAAGTATCTGAATCAAATGGATGAAGCGCTTGGAACTATTTGCAGTCTCATTTCTTTTGAACTCCTCTTTCACATATCCTCCTGTAAAACCCCCAATGAATCCTGGACCACCATGGAAGGTATTTTTTGAAAACATGACAAGATGAGGGAACACATACTCGAGGTGGAATTGCTCATGTTTGATCCAAAATCCTTCGACAATCTCCAATATTTCTTTACCAAATATAAGGATTTGTTGTCACAACTCAATTCTTGCAGGGTTGATAAATCTAAGGAGGAGAAACAAATGGTTCTCACAATTCTCTCCAAACCTGGTTTGAAATAATCAATATCTGTATTCACATTTCATTCAGTTAGGCCCACCTCTGGAGCCACCTGGAAGATGCCCTCTCTTGAGGTATTTATTGAATCTCTAATACAAGAGTAGAAACAAGCTTATCAACATGGGAAAAATCAAAGGCCCAAAGGCGCATGCACTTACTATGCATGATGGTAGCGGTCATCAAAATCAGAAATCTAAAGACAAAGACAAAAATAAATCACATGAAAATCCAAATAAGGAAGGGTACTCAAAATCCTTCAACGATTCCTCCGGATCCAAAGGTGGAAAGGGAAGAAAAGGGGAGAAATGCACTTACTTCCATAAAGGATTCCATCTAGAATCTGCATGTATGCATAAAAAGATAGATAAAATGGCCCAAATACTTCGTCAAAACCACCTTGAATATCGCATCCCTGAGGGTGCCAAGAAGAAGAAGACAAAATATCATAATCCCAAGAAAGGAAATTCTAGCCATGCTTTGATTGCCATCAACTCCTCTCTCGATGCTTGGATTATAGATTCAAGTGCATCACACTGTATGGCAGCCAAAAAAGAAGTATGTTCTTCATTGGATGCAAGCAAAGGTCCTCCTATTCTGATGGGGGACAACTCTCCAGTCGAGGTCACTTACAAAGGAAGAATTGAACTCACAAACGGAATCTTCGAGAATGTGCTACACGTTCCCAAACTCTCCGTCAAAATTCTCTCTGTGTATCATATGAAAAAATACGGCACTGGAAAGAGATTCATATTCACACCTGATGCAGTGGATATCTATGACATGCAAATTAATTCCAAGGTTTCTACCGGTGGGGTAAATCATCAAACTAGACTCTACACATTTTCTGAATTTATTGAAGCAGATTCTACATTACTACTAACCCATGCTGATGAAAGCAGTAGGATATGGCATGAAAGGTTCAAGCATTTAAATTTCAGATATATGAAACAAAATAGCAAGTAGTGAATGGTTTATGGTCTACCGGACATCCACTTCTCCAAAGGAATTTGTCAAGGTTGTGTTCTTGGAAAACACCCTCAAGATAAATTCAACAAAGGACAGACTCGGAAGGATTTATTTCATTTAGATCTGATCCATAGTGACCTCATGGGCCCTTTTCCGCATCCATCAATCAGTAAAGCAAGGTACATGCTTATTTTTGTTGATGATTTCTCACGCTTCACATAGATTTTCTTTCTCGAGAAAAAATTAGAGGTCTTTGAACACCCCAAAGATTTCAAGGCCCTCGTTGAGACACAGTTAGGAAAGAAAATCAAAGTTCTTTGAATAGATAATGAGGGAGATTATGTCAACCATGAGATAAAAAATCTTTGTCATGAGGTCAGGATTCAGTTGTAGCACACGGTTCCTTATACTCCACAACAAAACGAAGTTGCTGAGCAGAAAAATAGATCTCTAAAAGAGATGGCATCTCGCATGTTACATGCAAAGTCACTTCCACAGAGATTATGAGTTGAAGCACTTAATTGTGCAACCTACATCCAAAAAATATCTCCCCATAGTTATGTCAAGGATAAGACCCCCTATGAATCTTGGAGCGAACTCAAACCGGAAGTGACCCACTTCCATATTTTTGGTTCACGTGCATGGTTCAAGATTCCCTCTGAGAAGAGGAAGGCACTTGATCCACAAAGCACAGAGTGTATCTTTGTTGGATACCCTAACAGTGTGAAGGGATACAGACTCATTGATATTTCCTTGGACCAGCTCATCATTGAACATAGTGTCCAATTGGAGGAATTGTCTCTCATGTACCTCAACAGCTGCATGCAGACACTTTTGTTCTTCCACTTGTAAAAGATGATGAGCATGTGATGCAGGAGCATCCCTTCACCTCAGCACGCACCGGCTGATTAGCATGAGTGATGTGCATTCAAGGAAGGGAGAGGTGTCACCCTCTCATTTTTCCTTCGAGAATATAAAGCATGATTAAGACATTTAATGTTGACGGGTTGGAGGAGCCAAGTTGTGCCTTCGCAAAAGATGGAGATAAGGTATCCATTAAGTGGTTGATGGTAGGAGGTATCTTCATCCAATTCAGATCATATTTCCATCATTGTAGTATGCCTCGATAGTCAAGCATTTTGGAATGGTTATTAGACACAACTAGTTTATCTTTGAGGGAAGCTCATCGAGCCCCTTTTGTATAAATCTTTGTATTGTATGCCCGAGAGAGGTTGCTGAAGTTTGATGAAAAATAATTGTAAGACAAGTTAGAGAGGTTGATGAGAGATGAGACTCAGTGGCAGTTCAGACTCAACCCATTGTAAATTGACATTCTGTCATTAATAGAAGGGGATAGTTTTTCCTATTTATCAATTTCTGTGAAATGGATGTATGGATATTTTGTTGTGAATGTCAGTCGTGTGCATTTGAGTTGTATATGTATGTTAGAAATTGTCTGCAGGGATAGAGATGCAATTTTCTATCTGTGAGTGTGTTGGATTAAGTCTGGTTCTCTAGACTAAGTGCAAGGAGTGGGTGACAGAGGATGGAAACTCTAAGAGCTGACGCAAGGAGTGTGTGTCTGAACTAAGTGGAGTCAAAAGAAAAGCTACCAAGAGGGCACACCAGGATAATTCACAGACTTGAGAGGAAATTTCAAGGTGGTTAGGTGCCTTGGAAAGAAAGAATGTGTAGGAGGAAACACAATGCAAAGTTATTGAACACTCTGTAACACTATGCCGGGAGGGCATAGAGAAAGTACGAGAGCCTACTTGAAAAACAGATTCTAAAGTGTTGAAATTCTTAAGAGAACCCTAGGGTTGTTGAACACTCTGAAGAAGGAAGGCTTTGCAAGAGTAGATCAACAAAGGAAAGGATATGCCTTAAGACCTTCAAGAAGGCTAAGGGAGAAGTTGTCGAAAATCTTAGTCGAGTGCAAGGAGTGCGCCAAGGATATTGTAAGTTCATCTTACAAGCTCGAGAGGAAGGGAATTAAGCTACCAGGAGGGAAAGAGAAATTCCACTGAAGGATGCAAAGGAACTGAGAACCTTGGAAGTTTTAAAGCTGAGAAAATTCATATAAGAGTTTGCGCAGAACTCTGCAAGGAGTGAAGAAGAAGTTCGAGAACAGATTAAGCCTCCAGGAGGAAATTGCGCTAAGTGTGCAAAAGGGGTTCAAGGACTCACGAAGTCCCGAAGACCATGAAAATATTCCATTGTCAGAGGAAACAGGTGGAAAAAGATAAGGATATCTGGGAGTTGGAGCTCCGGAAGGTTTGCTAAGAGAAAATAAAGATCTTTGCAATGTCGTGAAGAGCGGTTTGAATCTAGACCGTTGGATCTGGAAGGGACACGTGGAAGAAATCCGCACGAACCAAAGGAGTAGTGCTCCAAAAAATATCAGAGGAGAACATCGAGAGAATACCTGAAGAGTTGGGAGCTGCAGCAATCCTAGCCATTCATTGGGATAGGACATCTGGAGTTGGATCAACACTCCGTTTATTTGCAAATCGGGAGAAACAGAGATAGGAGAAGTGAAAACTTCTGAAGGTTGGAGTCTGAAGTGATTGTAGTTGTCGGTCGGAAGGAGGGATGGGGAACGTTGATCCTTGCGTTATTTGAACTTGTGATTCGGAGTTTGGGAAAGTAAGAGTTGGCTTCATGGAAAGAGTCAAATCCCAAAGCCCAAAGTGACTTGTGTGGTTGAGCCCCGGGACATATCCCGAGGTCATGTGCTAGAAAGGGCTTGGCACGGAGAGCGAGTGTCGCCGCCAAATTTCTTCAAAGGGAAAAGAAGAGAGTCATAGGGTTAAAAAAGGACCTACACTTTGGATAAAGAAGGGCATGTGATAAAGTTTGTCGGGTTCCAACAGGGAGTCGAAGATTCAATCTGACTCAGGTGTTGAAAACGATCCTAGAATGGGAGGTCACGCAGCCTCGAAGGGGGGTGGGGTCTACGCCAACATGCACATGTCGACTCTTCTTTAGATGAGAGTTCTGATTGATAGTATTCAAATGATCCAGATATAGATTCAGTACCTTCATATGCAGAGTCAATGCATGTAGATGCAGATGTAGATCCAGAGTCAAGGCCCAAGTGGGCCAAGACTACTCTTCAGGATGCAGGAGATCTTGTTGGCGATCCAGCTAATACTAGGAGGACTCGATCTAATTTCAAGGAGCCTCCTATTTCACTCACTACCACTAAATCGATGCAACCCAGACACATTATCTTGGTTTAGTCTTCAGATCCACAGTCCTATGGCGAGGTTGTTGGAAATCCATTTTGGGAATCTACCATGCAGGAGGAGTACAACTCCCTCCTTGAGAATCAGACTTGGGATCTAGTTCCCCTTCCTCCAGAAAGGAAACTTGTTAGGTGTAGATGGGTCTATAGGACCAAGAGCACAACGGATGGACAGGTTAGCAGATACAACGCCATGATAGTTGCAAATGGATTTCAACAGGTGCATGGCATTGACTATGATGAGACCTTCTCTCTAGTAGCAAATATGGATTCCATACATTCACCACTTTCCATTGCGGCAGCCAAGGGATGGGAAGTCCATCATATGGATGTGACGAATGCATTTCTTCATGGTGATCTCTCTGAGGATATCTATATGGAGAAACCCTAGGGATTTGTGCAAGATTCATCTTTGGTATGTCGACTGAAGAAGTCTCTTTATGGCCTCAAGCAGGCCCCGAGGGAATGGTATGCTAAGATGGACTCCTACCTGTTGTCACATAAATTTTTACATTGTAGGTCAGACCCGAATGTTTACATGCTCAGGATGGCTGATTCACTTCTACTCCTAGTTCTATATGTTGATGATTTGATGATCACCGGTTGCTCGACTTCAGTGGTTGCTTCAATCAAGAGGATTATATATGATGGGTTCTTGATGATAGAAAGGGGTCCGCTACATTTCTTCCTTGGACACAAGATCAGTTAGGATGCATCAAGCATCAAACTATCTTAGGCCAAGTATGCACGCGATCTCCTTGAGAGTTGTCACATGAGAGACTACAAATCTTCCCCGACTCCTTTCCTATAAGAAGTTAGAACTTAGGATGGAGGGAACACTCCACTGGTTGACAACACATTATACAGACAACTAGTGGGGAGCTTGTTGTATCTTACACACCCTAGACTAGACCTCTCCTATGCAGTTGGAGCAGTATATAGGTTCATGTAGGAGCCGCATGAGCTACATTGGAAGGCTGCAAAGCATATCCTTCAATACGTACAGGGCACCATCACCTTTGGGATTCACTATGCAATATAATCTACATTGGACGTCATCTGGTTCACTAATTCTGACTGGGCTGGTGATAACATTGATTGCAAGTCCACATATGGTTACACACTCAGTCTTGGTTCCAGACCTATCTGTTGGTCGAGCAAGAAGCAGGCTTCTATTTCTCTATCATTAGTTGAGGTAGAGTACAGAGGGGTAGTTAACATAACCATTCAGGCTATGTGGCTACAACATTTTCTCATTGAGTTGGGCATTCAACTTCATCGGTCGATCATCATCTTGTGTGACAATTAGAGCACTCTGAAGTTCTGTAGAGATCTAGTTCAGAGGCAGTGAATAAATCACATCGATATCCACATGCACTACATCTGAGACTTATTACACGAGGGGATCATCGACCTGCAGTTATGTCCTTCAACAAAACAGATTGTAGACATCTTCAGCAAGACCTTCACTGAGAAAAACTTCCATTCTTTGCGCAGTCATCTTGGAGTGAAGGACACAATTTCCTAGCAAGTGTTAGTTCTTATTTTTACATACATTGTACTTTGAGGGCGGAGGTTTCCCATGATTTTTTCCCTCTTTCCTCATTTATTTCAGTGTATCTTTTGTATTTGGGTACCTAACATGGCCTCGTTGTCGGGACCCATTCTTTATTTTCACCATAGTGATGTTCAGGGGGGGTGTTGGAGATACTTCACACACACCTATGATTTATTTTTCCTAAGGTTTTCCCTCTGTTTATTAGTCATTATTCAGTCTCCTATAGTTTAGGGAGAATATTCTCTTCAGTTCATACTTCAATTTGATCAGTTGAGTGGAGTCTACATGCCACATTGAGATCATCACCATGCAACATTGGGATCATCACCAGCTAATGCACATTGTCCTTGGGATTATCACCAGACTAGCGCATTACTCATGATTCCTTGATCTCCTCCTCACTTCACTATGTTTCAGTCAGTTAACTAAAGATTGAGCGACTAGTTAACTCGGACTAGGTGGCAGTTCACTCCCGTAATTTCCCGAGAGACTAGACTAGGTGGCAATTTACTCCTGTAACTGTTGGTGTGTGTCGAGATCACTCTAGATCACCACTATGGCACATTGGATTCTCCTCCAATACGCATTATTTGAGTTATATAGAGTATATCATGTGTAAATTATCATTCATTCATTTGGTTAATGAGAATTCTTCCATTCTTTCTCTCTTGCTTCTCTTTTCTCATATTTTCTCTGCAAATTGTGTATGTCATTTGCTAGCTAGATATTTTCTATGCAGGTTCAGGAATCAAGCTCTACTTCCATTTCCATAGTTATTTGGTACAAGCCTCTACATTTGAGATGACGCAGAATTTTTGTCTTCCACTCCAAATAGTTATGAGGCATGAGAAGTATTATCGGCGAATAATCCATCTTTTCTGCATTCTTCAATATTTAGTACCTACAAAAATATTATGGTGTGTATTTTATGTCTAAAAATGATTGTCCATGATTACTTAATATGCATTCATGACTTTAAAACTATTGTTAGTTCCACGAGTTTGTATTACATGTTGTGTGCATATATTGTTTAAATTTGTAATGTTCCCCACTAATTTTTTTTTTAAACTTTAAGATTAGTTTGTTGGTGAGATCATTTTTGTCAAATGGTTTGAGTGTGTTGACGGGTCCAAAATCGCCCCTTGTCAACAATAGGGGTTACCCCCAGTAATAAATCCCAATTAGACCTCTCATCGTTTGGAATAGAGAACCCATCCAAATTCTGGCCCAACAACCATTGTTGGTTTTGGTTTTACCGATTGCGGTCCGGTCAACTGATGAGGGTGAATGATGGATGGTTATGTAAACGTAATATGCAGATGAAGACTATGAAAATATAGGGATATAATCTACTTCTAATATATCATATATTAGCTAGGAGCAAATTAACATAAGTGAATGAGCTGTAACATGAAACTAACTCTACCACTAGCTTCACCCAGATAGCTGGAATGAAGAAATAAAGTTAGATAACACATGCACATGAATATATCACCAGAATAGTCTAAGTCACTATATCGCATGCATTGGAAGCTCATATGCTCAGGACATGAGAAATAATGAGGAATAACAAAACTGCAAGAAAACACATATTGTGTCAGAATAGTCCATAAACAAACATGCTCTTACAGCCCATGTGAACAACAAACATTCTGCTTGAAATAGTTCCCAGAAAAACAACACATGTGAGTTTTTATCTCTATCAAAAGTTTGACTGGGGGCTTCTTTCTATTAACAGTTTCAACAATAGTACATGAAAACTCTAAGGAAATCTCTCCTATTTTAGTTGAAAATTATTCCCAAAATAGTTCAGAAGTTTACAATGTTTTAAGAGAAAAAATCCCTTCTCTTGGATACAATTCTGGTATCTATTGTTGGTCAATGTGACCCTTGGCCTTCCGCCTACCCTAGTGACCTTTCATTTCCCAGCCTTTGTCTTTATTCCTTTTGTAATGATGAGAGGGAGAAGACAACAATTTCATTTGAATTTGTCCTCTAGCGCTGGTGTTACACATCAAAAATACTCACTTTGATAGTGTCGCAAGTGTCGTCACTACAAAGGTCGCAAGTGTCACATTTTGCTCACAAGGTCGCAAGTGTCGCATGTTGCTCACAAGTGTCGCAAGTGTCAGGGAAGCATACTGCCATGATACCTATGTCGTTCCTATAACGACATGAGAAGGACACTTGAAACACCTCAAAAATTTGATTTGGAAGAGGAGAAATGAGTCGACAGGCTTACAAACCTTTTTCCATCTGAAAGCACCTCAAAAACTGAGCTTATGAAGGAGAGCGCTCCCCTATTCCTCTTCTGGGAGCGTCGACACTCCCCCTTACACTGTCTGGGAGCGTTATAAAGCTCCTCTGGCCCTTTTGATGGAGCGCTATGAATTTGAAAGCGTTGGCACCCCCCTAAAGCCTACTAGGGAGCGCTACAATGCTCTGATGGTCCTTTTGAGGGAGCGCTACCTATTCTGGGCAGTAGTTAAGTTGTTGAGATGAATGAGGGAAGGATCCTTTCATTCTTGGAAGGAAGTTGGATTCAAATCCCTAGTCCAGCCATGATCTTAGGGCAGATCCTTAACTGAAGGAGGCAAATCCTCAACTTCCCCAAGGATATCTCAAGTTGTTGAGCCTCTCCAAAGCTATATAAGCGAGCTTTCTAATGGTGAAAGAGGACTGGAAAAGGAGAATCACACCAAACTTATGATCTCATAAGTGGTGCTAGAACAGAGATAATTTGGAAGAAAGAGACCTATGATCTCATAGGGAGAAATCAGTGAAGCTGTCATCATTTGGATCATGGATCTTTTGAGCAAGGGGTAGACAAGGAGGTCTTGACGAAACTGCTGCAATCCATCTATGGTTGTAAGCAATGTTTTGTCCTCATTAATATAATTTGCTTGGCCTATTTCTTTCTAATTCGTGTTCAATCTCACATGAATTTGTCTCTTTAGTAGATAGATCTGTGTTCAAGCTAATATCAATAGAGTAGGAAGTGGTCGTACTTTGTTTGTCTACAGGGCTCAGTGAGGAGCGAAAGATTGGAGCTCAACTCGGAGCGTGCAAGGACAAACATCGATAAAGAGGTACTTCTATTCTCCTTCATTCTCATGCATTAGTTTGTATAGATTTGAAAGGAAGTCATTTTCCACGTTAATCACTTTCTATCTTAGAGTTTAGGGTCTAGCTCTTTGAGGCAATCTACCTGTCTGCAGAGAGATTTTCCTACAACAGAAACTGGCGACTCCATTGTGGAATCGAATCAAAACTTTCTTAGTTTTGTTTTTCCTCATAGGCCTTGTCTTACATTTTGTTTTCTTAGATCTTGTTCACCCCTTTATATCTGATTGCACTTGTTGATTGACTCTTTACCCCATCACACTCAGCTTACCTGTCAAAATTTGATCAAAATTTTGGGTTTTTGGACCTTTTTGTGAGTTTTTTTAGCCTAGCGCCCCCCTCCCCATGTTAGCAGAGCGCCATAACTCCCTAGAAGTGTTGGACATAGCTTTATAATGCTCTGGTGGCCCTTATACCAGAGCGCCAACCCTCTTTTGCCCAAAATCTCTTCACAATTTCCATTTTTTGGAGGTCCAAACCTTGTTTCTTCACTTGCTGAGTTGTTTTGTGATTCAATCATTCTTCTTTTGACCTTTGACATGCTTCCTCTTGAGAAGTAAACACCTTATTGTTCATATTTTATCCTATCCGACTGAGCGGGAACTCTACTGAAAGACATTAGAATTCTATAACTCTTCTCATTTGGTTCCTTGAGGTCATCTGATCCAATCTCTTTCCCCTTCCTTTTGCGTTTTTTGTCTGTTGTTTGTGCGAAATCTGCATATTCTTGTCTGAATCTCCTTGATATGAAAGGGTAGTTGGCAGGAGAAATTTTTCATTGAATTGATTATCATTCGCCTACAAATGACAAAAGTACATCTTAATGATTAGTTCACATATTAGTTTTCATTTCTAAAATGTTGTAGCATCATGTTGGATTTGATTGAGAACAAAATTGATTGAGGGAATTCCTTATCAAGTGTTTGATAGTGAAAACGACTCTTCCTCCTTCCCTTAAACAGGTATTCATTGAAAAGAAATGATTTCTTATCATATTTCATGCATATTTTTGGAGACTGAGTCATAATTCCATCCATTTCACTTCCACGCACCCCTCTGAGTAAACAACAGCCATTAAAATCAATCCTTAACTAAAATTTATCATACTTTTTACATATTTGTTAGCAAACCTACATTAGTTTAAGGTGTAGGGCTTTGGAATAGGTTGAAAGGATAACTTTCCAAAGCTATCAAACAAACTTAGTATCTTGCGGTAGGGAGAGTCAAATCCAATTGTCGTATTGACTTGCTGGGATCCCCCTCTCACACATGGGTTACGCATGAGGTCACATTCAGGTGAGTTACAAAGATTATCCCTTCGTGGCCCAACTGTTTGTGGTGGCCGGATCATATATTGGGGGTCACTGGAAGCTATACCCATGATTATGTGTGGGAGCCTTTTAGGTTGATTTCAGACTTGTTATCCTACACATACATTCCGATTGGATTGTCGACTGTACCCGCCTAGAAGCTGACTACGAGTTGGTGACCTTAGTAGCCACAATCTTTAGGGTCTCACACAAGGTGACGATGAAGGGAAGTCTCACTGTACCTGGAACAGACGTTGTTCAAACTCACTCGGGCTCCTTGGAGGGTAAATCCACAATTACTACGTGGAATATTGCACCAAGGCRTAAGTCCGTTAAGCAGGTCGCCAACGTAATTGATCCACCTGCTCTATCCCCGCCCCTTCCTATTTTGATCTTGAGACATTGGATTTCATCACCAACTAGTGGTTTCATCGTAGGAAGGTTTGTTTGATTGATTGCTTCTCAGATTCATAGCGTGTGTTGTTTGTTTTACTTAGTGGACCTTAGGTTGAGTTAGTGTTAATGGCATCGAATCCTGGGAGTACCAATGGAGGAACCCCTTCTCCTGGGGAACCTTATACATTTCCTTCTCCATATGTTGCCACACTGAGTCTTCTAGAACTCACTATTGGATTACCAGTTTGGTTGTCCCCCACTCCGGTGATCCCGAATCCTCCCAATGTTTCAGTTGCCCCTATTACTTTAGATGTCAATACACCACCCACACATCAACCTCATGTTGACTTTTCTCCTTCTTCGTCCATCAAGTCTCCTTCCATTTCTCCTTCTTTGCCTAGTGAAAGCTCTAAAGCAAGTAGCCAGGTTGATCAGAAGAAGAAGAAACGGAAAGAGAAGAAGAAGAAGAACCTAAAAAGGACCAAGGCCCCAACAACATCAGATGTTGGCTCTAAAAAACCAGTTACTATTAATAGTACTAGGAGTGTTGATGAGGTGAACAAGATTAAAATGAAGAATCCAAAACCCAAATTCCCTTGCAGCCTTTGTAAGGGTGACCACTTTCTGAGGGATTTCCCCAGTCTTACCCAGGTCTTAGAAAAGTGGTCCTCCACGTCATCGGCCTCTGTCGGCCATGTCGATGATACCCCGTCAACTAGTGATGTTCAGGTTGGTAAGAAGAAGCAAACTATCAAGTTCCCTTGCATGTTATGTAAAGGTAATCATTACTCTCACCTTTGTCCTCGCATGGACGAGGCTTCTTCTCTTTTGGAAAAACTTCAACTTCCAAAAGATTATCGTAAGCTCTCCTTCGACCCATCATCGGTTGATGGACTGGTCAATCCGATTCCATCCTTGGTCAGTCTGATTGATCAAGTGGTCAATCTAGTTTCCTCCTCGATTGAACCACGAACCCAAGTAGTTGATCTAGTTCTATCATCGATCAACCCCACTCTTCATCAAAAGAGTGACACTGAAGTGGTCAATCTGTTTTCATCCTCGGTCGATCCCACTCTCCCATTAGAGAGTGACACAAAAGAGATTGATCCGTTTCCACCCGTCGACCCCATTCTTCCCTTGGAGAATGAAATTCAAGTGGTCGATCCAGTTTCTCCATCGGTCGATCCCATTCCTCCATTGAGGAATGCCAAAGTGACTGATCCAGTCCCTTCCTCGGTCAGTCCCACTCTTCCTCTGAAGAGTGCCCAAGTGGTCGATCCAGTTTTTCCATCGATCGATCCCATTCCTCCCTTGAGGAATGCCAAAGTGACTGATCTAGTCCCTTCCTCGATCAGTCCCACTCTTCCTCTGAAGAGTGCCAAAGTGGTCGATCCAGTTTTGCCATCGATCGATCCCATTCCTCCATTGAGGAATGTCAAAGTGACTAATCCAGTCCCTTCCTCGATCAGTCCCACTCTTCCTCTGAAAAGTGCTAAAGTGGTCTATCCAGGTCCACCATTAGTTGATCCAATCCAATCATCGGTCGATTCTACTCTCCTTCTAGAGAGCAAACCTGATATTGCCCATCTGTTTCTCGTTGATACAGACTCTACCATACCGGGGGGCATTCCTACTTCTCCTGTGAAACCCCCTCCAAGTACTGAAGCCATCCTTTTTAATTGGGGTGTGCTAACTGGACCTCGTCTTCCCTCTCACATTCCTTTCCAAATTACAGTACAGGTTCGTAGTCGAGACGTTCCTCAAACGCTGATAGATGAAGGTGCGTTCGTTAGTATTTTGTCTTCTGTTGCTTGGTACGCTTTGGGTTGTCCGCATCTTGCATTGGTTACACAGAATCTATTAGCTTTTAACAGAAGAAATAGTCAACCTTTAGGGATCCTTCCTCAGTTTCCTGTAACTTTGGGAGGGAAAACTGTCTTTATCGATGTCATGGTAGTCCGAGACCCCTTGGATTTCGCTTTACTCCTTGGGCGGGATTATGTCTATGCTATGAAAGCTCTTGTATCCACCCTTTTCCATGTGATATCTTTCCCTCACGATGGAAGAATTGTGACTATTGATCAACTTTCATTCATCGGCTCCAACTGGGTTACCTCCCTAAGTGCTTCTTATATGTAGACAGAATCGCCCTCACCGCATGTCAATTATGTATCATTGTCTCCCATGATTTCAACTTCTGATGATTTGGATCCAGTAGTTGACATGGTGATTTCTTCGGTAGGATTATTGGAGCTTGATCTCCTTGCCCCTATCATGACCCTCGACATGTGTTCCTTCCAGAGTGATTCTCTTCCATCCAGCGAAGATCTCTTGGAATCCATGACTGAGTTTTGTCCCTTGACATGGTATCCTTCTAGAGTGTTATCCTCTTGGAAGCCATGATCAAAGAAGAAACCACGAGCATAGTTTCTCTTCTCTGTGGCAAGCTCGTTAAAAAATGAAACAGAAGTCACGAGC
Source organism: Picea mariana (assembly GCA_032191745.1). Classification (NCBI taxonomy): domain Eukaryota; kingdom Viridiplantae; phylum Streptophyta; class Pinopsida; order Pinales; family Pinaceae; genus Picea; species Picea mariana. The sequence goes on from JASDQU010736847.1 coordinate 411,906, forward strand.
ATAGTTTCTCTTCTCTATGGCAAGCTTGTTAAAAAATGAAACAGAGGCTTTGAGCATAGTTTTCTTCTCTGTAGCAAGCTCGTTAAAAAATGAAACAACAATCTAGGAATCAAACCTAGAACCTTGAGTATAGTTCTTTTC
>JASDQU010736847.1:427576-437867 GCA_032191745.1 Picea mariana
TTTGTTCTAATCCAATGGAATAAGTGGGTGGCCACCAATATCCATCTTGATCAATCATCCCTCCTTAGGAAGTAATGGTCTCCATTACGTTGTGTTTTCGGGGGAGAGGGGGAAGTGTTTGTTGAGCTTGAACCTTGGTGAGTTGTTTGTCTTACTAGAGAAGTTGCACTGCTTGCCTTGTGGAAGGTTGTCGAGAACCTAATGTTTGAAGGGTTGGACATTTTTAACCAATTTGGCTACATGAGATGACTATGTGCAGAAAGAATCGTTGTGCTTTGCTACAATATTGTTGATCTCCTTCTGTTGGATAGAAGGTGCTTGTACTGAGGTTGTAGTGGTTGCAGTGTCCTTTTGTGCACCTTTTGAATAGATTGTGAAGAAGCTGGATTTTTTAGTATGAGATACTACCTTGCAACAATGTTTAGGTGGGACAATAGTTGGAACTACCTCTGGTATTTTGTAGAGATAAGCCTCAAAGTAACAGTGACACTACGGGGTCGAGACTCATAAACAACATGGTGCTTCCACATATATGGTTGGCCCAAAAGAACATCACAGAAATCCAACGTGGCAACATCACATAATACCTCATCCTTGAAGGGTTGGATGTCGTATGAAAATCAACACTTTTGGTTGAAACAAAGATCTTTGTCACTGCTTGGCCCCTCTCTTGACGCAGTGTGGTCCATCTCATGTATTGGTCATCATAGTTACCAATAGGGTAATATTGTTCCTTGACCGCATCCACAAAAAAATCCCAAGTGGGCTCAACTCCATATATTCCACACTCCTATGTAGAAATTTTCTCCCCATAAGTTTCCCACTAATGTTTGACATGGGGGAGAGCCTTAAGGAGTGCGAAGGTGATCTTTTCCCTGTCGAAAAAATTGTGAACAAAGAAATAACCTTCTAGCATATTTAACCATTTATCTACGGCATCTGCATCTATCTGACCTTCAAATATGAGAATATCAAAATTAACTTGTACCTTGAAAGGAGAGATCCCTCCAAAGTAGTTGATTGATGAAGAAGTTCATGATGTTATCGATAGACGTTGAAGGATGTGGGAAAAATTCTCCATCATTTCGTCCCTCTGTCGCGTGAGAGCTTGCTCAAGCAACATATTATTAGAATATTATGCTTTGCCATTTTTCTTTTCTTCTGCCATGGAGGGTTTCTTGGGTGTGCCAGAGCAATTTTCCTCAAGAGAGACAAGATTAATACCCAACTTTCTATACTTGGACCTCGTCAAGGACATGCACTGAAAAAATGATCAAGAGCAACCTTCTATGATACCACTACTCCAGATTATTTTCGACACGAAATGAGAGCAGATATATAATAAATAAATGTACAGAGATATATCGGATATCCAATAATATAACAAAGATATAGCAGAGATATAACAACAAACACAAAGATACGGTAATACACAATTTCTATTAATGATCCAGATGGACGTCGGTGGCCTCCCACCTATTCCAACTAGCTCATTTTGACAGTTTTCCAATTTGGCAGTTTTTTCCCTAGTTTTCGGCTCCCTAACTTGCGAGGTTGTTATGAGGCCCTAAAATGTGTATTCCTCAGATAGACCTTTCCAACGGGCTATCGTGCGCCTAAAACAGAGATCATATGCAAAAGTTAGGACCCCGGGAAGTTGATGTACTAACTTACCCAAAGAGGGCCCACATGACTTTTGGCGCTTCATCTCCTAGGGTTAGGTTTTCTGGATGTCTAGGGTTTTTGATATACCTGTTTATTGTAAAAATGCCTTCAGAGCCTCATTGTAATCATATTCTTGTGAATGAGCGCAACCGTCACATCTCTTCACAGAGATAAGTCGCCACCATTCTAGCAAGCTTGTTTTCACTGCATTTTTCAGTTTCGGCTTATTTCCTTATTGAATAGAAACTAGTTTTACTGTATATCTATTATTTTGTGTTAAGCATATTTTGATAATAATCTGTATTCAATTCATTCTACAAATATATTCTGGATCAGTGGTATAAGAGCAGTTTTCTCCTTGTCGTTCTCAATGCATGTCCCCAACGAGGTCAGGGTACAAAGAATTGGGTCTCGAGCTTATTTCTCTTGAGCATAAAAGTTCGCGCATGCCCAAATGAACTCTCATGGCAGAAGAAAACAAATATTACGGGACATGAGATCCCTTCAAAATGTTGCTCGAGGAAGCCCTCACACAATAGAGGAACGAGATGATGGATAGTTTTGCGCAAATCCTTCGGCGGCTACCAACATGCGACGCATCTTCATCAAATGGATGTGTCACCCCCTTCAAGGTACAAATCAACTTTGATATTCCTATATTTGAAGGTCAGATAGATGCAGATGTGGTAGGAAAATGGTTGAATCTGCTAGAAGGGTATTTCTCCGTCCATAACTTCTCAAATAGATAAAATATTAATTTTGCACTCCTCAAAGCCGCCCCCCATGTCAAAGATTGGTGGGAAACTCTATGTGAGAAAAATGAAACAGAGGAACCCTCATTATTTATAGTCGCAGTCACCTGGAGTCCTTCAAGGATTCTATTGAGGAACAATACTACCCTGTTGGAAGTTATGACAACCTGCACACAAAATGGACCACGCTGTGATAGGAAAGAAACCAAGTGGTGCCCGAGTTCACAAATATCTTACATACCTTGCACACCAAGTTGGGTATCAAAGATTCTGAGCGACATCTGGTGCTCAAGTATCGTGGCATTCTGCATAGATACATCCAGGCCGAAATGGAGTTTCTAGACATCTCATCCTTGGGTACGACCTACCGATATGTAGTCAAAATTGAGCAAAATCTCAAACAAAAGACGCAACAATTTGGGCATGGGAACTCCCCACAGCAAAATCCAGGAAAGGGCGGCCCCAACCCGCAGAAAAAAGGACAAATAAAAGAAGAACAACCTCGGGACAAACACTACAGGCCACAAGCAAGGAAGGACACCTAAAATACAAAGAAAAATATCAAGAAGTGGTGTGACTTCCATAAGTTCCCCTGACATAACACTGTTGATTGTCGATCGAACCAGTCACTGATGGCTGGGGTGAAAGCCTCTTAATCAAATGTAGGTTCTGACTCTGAGTCAGAACTAGGAAGGGGGAGATGGATCAATGATGCAAAACCCAGTGCTACCATTATTACCACCAAACTCCAACACGGTGAACCAGATGAGCCAGAGGAAGGCGAGCATTTTTTTCATTCACAGATGTGGGTGAAGGGTACCCTGTTGCACTTCATCGTTGATAGCAGTAGCCAAAATAAACTCATCTCAATAGAGGTTTTCAAGTGACTCGCCCTGCCAATAATGTCGCATCCACATCCCTACACCATCGGATGGCTCTGCCAAGGAAGCGACATCTGCGACAGCCAACAATGTAACCTGCCATACGTCATCAAGCCCTTAAAAGATGAGGTATTGTGTGATGTTTCCCCTCTCGAAGTTTGTAATGTTCTTTTGGGCCAACCATATTTATGGCAACGTCATGCTATATATAAGTCTAGGCATCGCAGTGTTATTATTACTTTGAACAAGAAATTGTACAGGATACCCGAGGCAGTCCCACCCAGTGCTATTTCCTTGATCTCTGCCAAGCAATGCAGAAAGGTCATCTCTCAGACAAGGAAGTTTGTCTTCTTCATGATTCTCTCTTAGAATGAGTGAAATATTGTAGCCACATCTAGGGTCTCTGTGATCGACCTCTTCACACAGTAGAAGCAAGTGGATAAGGTCATAAAGGAATCCTCAGATATATTCTCCTCACCTACCGAGGTACCTCTGCATTGTCAGGTCAAGCACCCCATCAATCTGACCCCTGACGCACTGCTACTCAATGGGCCAGTCTACCTCCGCTCTCTGTTAGAGAATGAGGAGATCAAGCGGAAGATCCAATAATTTCTCCACAAGGGGCACATCTGTACCATCTCATCACCTTGCGGGAGCCCAATCGTGTTGGTACAGAAGAAAGATAGAACCCGACAACTCTGCATTGATTATCAGGCCCTTAATAAAGTCACAGTTAGAAATCAGTACCCGATTCCATGAATTGATTACCTCCTGGATCAACTCACGGGATCAAATACTTCGGTAAGATTGATATGAAGTCTAGCTACCACCAGGTCCTGATAGAACATACAGATGTATGGAAGACTGCCTTCAATTCAAAAGAAGGTCTTTTTGAATGGTTGGTCTTACCCTTTGGTTTTACAAATGCTCTAGCCACTTTCATGAGGATGATGGATGATACCCTACGACCATTCACCAATACTTTTGTAGTGGTGTATCTGGATGACATCCTCATTTACAACAAGACTTGGGCAGAACACTTGCAGCATATTCAGTAGGTTCTGCACACCCTGTGACAACACCAGCTCTACGTCAACTTGGAAAAATTCTCCTTCGGCATGGACAGGGTTCATTACCTGTGCTACATCGTTGATCAGCATGGTGTACATGTGGATCCATCCAAAATCCAAGTCATTCGTGACTGGCCAGCCCCAACCACACTCACTGAGCTCTAGAGCTTCTTAGTACTTGTCAATTTCTACTGCAGGTTCATGTTGGGATTCTACCATATTGCATGGGCCCTCAACCAAGTAACCAGGGGCGGTGGTAAGGCAAAATTTGTGTGAGACCGGTCCCAACAACAAGTGTTCGATGATTTGAAGCAACGCTTGTACTCATCCCTAGTATTTTCACTACCAGACCTGTAGCAACCCTTTGAGATTGAGACAAATGCTTCATACTATGCTATGTGTTCCATTCTCACTTAGCACGGCCACCCCGTGACCTATCATAGTGATACACTATCAGATGTTGTCTGTAAGTACCCTACTTATGACAAATAAATGTACTCCATTATGCAAGTCTGCCATATCCACACTGATCATAAGCCACTGCAGTTCATCTAGACACAAGGAAAATTGTAGAATGACCACCATCAGAAGTGGTCCACGTACTTGCAGCAATTCCACCTCAACATGAAGTATAAAATGGAAAGCACCAACCACGTTGTTGATTGCCTCAACAAACCGCTAGTAGCGACACTCACCAGAGTGCTGGACTCTTACAACAATGAGACCTCTGGATGGCCCCAACTCTATGAGACAGACCTGGACTTCGCCACTATCACTATTTTCCATCTTCAGGACGATTTGTTGTGTCGTCTAGGCCATATCTGTGTTCCATCAAGAGAGGGAGCGAAGCTGATCTGGGAATCCCATTACAATCGGTGGAAGGACACTTCGGTGTCGAAAAGATAGTGGCAATGTTGCATAAACATTTCTACTGGCCGAAACTTCGACAGGAGGTCAACAAGTATATCAGGTTTTGCATTACTTGTGTGATTGCCAAACTGACCACTAATAAACAAGGATTGTACACCCCTCTTCCTACTCTTGACAGAACATGGGAATCCATCTCAATGGACTACATGTCGGGCCTCCCATCCACCAAGCGGGGCAATGACTCTGTTTTTGTGGTTGTGGATCGCTTTTCTAAGATGGCGATTTTGGCCTCCTGCAAGAAGAGCATCACAGCAGAAGCCATTGCCAAGTTCTTCTTTGAACGAGTCTGGGTACATTTTGGAATCCCACAAACCATTTTCTCAGATAGGGACATTCGATTTCTCAGCACATTCTAGTCAAGCCTCTGGTCACTGCTAGACACCAAGCTCACCAAATCCACGACCTTCCACCCTTAGACATATGTCCAAATTGAGGTTGTAAATCGAATGATCGTGCATATACTGTGCATGTATAATTCCAAGAACCCTCACACATGGGATGAGAGTCTCCCCTATGTTCAACATAGCTACAACTAAGCCCTGCATAGATCAAACGGCCACAACCATTTTCAGGTGGGGTTGGGATTCCAACCATTGGGTCCTGTAGATATTGCACTACCCCTTGCAGTCAACTTGGTCGAATCATCTTCTGCTCCAACTAAACTTGAAAAAGCCACCCGGTTCATTGAGCGGATCCAACACATCTGCCAACAGGTTCAGGATATTCTACAGAATTCCACTAGGGTATGGGTATGGGCTCGTTCATATTACTAGTTGTGTCACTGTGTATCGTTTCACTAGGGTATGGGCTCGTTCATATTATTGATGTTTGCGCAGTGGGTTGTGATGGATGTTATGCCAAGGGGCTTGGTTAAGGTTGACTGTTATTTCTCAGCTCTGTTTTGTCTCAGCATTCTTGGGTTGATTGGGAAAACCACGAGGGTTATACCCTGCATGTTTAAGTGTTGTTACAAGGCCAAAATGGAGCCTTTTCTCTTCTGTTCAGAGTTTCTCCTATCTCGTGAACTGTCACCATGTCTGCAAAGTTGGGTGATATACCTTGTGTGTGCGTTGTTGGTCTCGGAGGTTCCCACTTGATGATTGGAGTCAACACCAGTCTCCTTGTGTTGGTCCATAGAGCGAACCCTTGTTTCCTTAAGCCCGGTTTTTTATAAGAGGGAACTATATGTCCTGTCAGGTATACTATTGATGGTTATAAATTGGTGGTGTATTGTTGACAATGTTTGATTATTGGGTCACCCCCGTTGATTATGTTAACAACGGTGTTGGTTTTGGTGTCAAGTCACTGCATTGGTTATTATAATCAAATGGATAATCTCAACATGGTTAATTGTTTGAGTGAAGAAATGAGATTGAATACATCGTTGTTGTCTTTTTACATTGTGATTATTGATTGATAGCCCAACATTGTGGATGTTTAGTTTCAGAGTGATTGGACCAGTACAAAAATGCTCATCATTTTGTCGAATGGTCTATGTATTCCAAGCTTAGTATGAGTTAAAATGGTGATTGTTGTCTATGTGTTTAAGTGGCAAGTTAGGATCTTTGCAATTAAAATGTTGATGGTTGTATTTGGTTGTCTATTATGTGCGTTGATGAATACCATGCTTCATAACAAAGATAGGCATAGGTTCTATGACAGTATAATCTCATTACAATTTCATTATTAAATGAATTAAAAGACGAAATCGGGCACGATTTTTGTGTCTGTGTTTGATGATGGAAAAAAATCATGAGTAGTGGTTGATAGGTTGGTGCTAAACAAAATAGAAATAAGTGACTGTGTATTCATTTGGGAATTGTTTTAAAATATTAAATGGATAAATGAGAGGAAACAAAACTCCTCTACAGGTTATTGTGGAATATAAATTGTCTTGTTCTGATGACACTGTGTTATAGATTGATTGCAAACAGTGAGCAAGTTAATGCACATAATTGTTTGAATTTTACACAGTAGTTGTTCTTTTGGCACAGTGATCATTTTGGTTGGTGTTGGATTTTTCACGTTGATATGGAATGATTTTATGGATTACTTAATTAATTTTATGAACAGTACCCGCTGTCTTTCCCTACCACTATTTCGCTTTTCGCTAATTACAACCCCCTCACCTTCCCACATCCATTTTTCACTCTCTATTCTTACAATTTAATTACGATTAAGAGAATCCTATTTTGAAACAGTTTGAAATCGTAGTTTATTGGTTGGAACATAGTGATATATTCTTTCATTTACATTACATTTGATTGTTTGTTGTCTTTGAGCAATAACCGTGATTATTTTCCCTCTCGTTTTATCATTTTTTGCACAATACAAACCCCTCACATATCCCACAACCTTTGTCCACCCCCTGCTCATCGACAATAGTTAAGAAATTTGTATGGATTGGATTGCATGAGTCTAATATGTTGTTGAGCCAAAATCTATTTCATATTTTCAAGGAGTTGTCATGTATGGTTGTAAAGGGACTATTTTCTAATCAATCATGCATGCAGGAATGAGCTTTTTCAATCGAGGTATCCATGACAAAGGCAACCAAGGGAGAGGTAATTGGAACAGATGTGGAAGAAGGCCAAGATTCTCCATACACTTTGATGTTGACTCACAAGAGTTAGGCGAGTTGTTTTCGGCCAGATTTTTTAATTGGATTGGGAAAGGAGCGATCCAACCTAGGCCTAAAAGGCTTCCCTTCCAACCTCCACAAGCCCCTAGTATTCTCGTGCCCCCCTCATGTCTCAATGCAACCCGAGGTTCCTGAAAACGACGGATGGCAAGAGATTTTGCACCTGACAGTCTCCCAACGTCGTGGTTGGCCCAATTTTCCCTTACCTGCTCCCTCGCCTATTAACCAGATTGTCCAAGATGCACCTGTCCACTCACCAGTTCAGTCCTCTCATGATAGAAAAAGGTTGAAAACCGAGGCCCGCCATGCCCTTGACAAAGGAAAATCCATTGCTGCCCCTTCCTCACCCTCCAATGGCTCTGATATATATGTGTCGTCCCGGATGCATTTGAGGGACGATTGTTCTCATGTGATCAGTGAGATTAGGCTTAAAGGCTCAGCACAACCAAAGGCAAATTCATAGAAATCAAAGGGTGACAACAACAATCAAGGAAAGATTGCATCTCAGAGTGGAAAATATGGTTTTTGAGTTTTATTTTATTTATTGTTGATGACAATTGACTTCAGAAGTTTTGGACAACATGTTTTCTTTGGATATATGAGTAATATATTTTTTGAAAATAATTTCAAATATCAATGAGATAAATTGTCAAATGTAAATGTGATGATGGGAGACACAAGGAGGGGTGTTTTGATTAATTAACTAGTTATGTTATGATTGTTAAGAGCTAAAGGGAGTCACAAGGGGTCCCACCTACTAGTTATTATTTATTTAAAACCCTTATTATGATTTATTAGCTTTTCCCCTTAACTAAAAAGTTGGTTGAGTTTTTAATTAACTTAACTAATGAGGTAGTTCAACTACTTCAACCAAATCTAATTTGCTTAAAGGCAAAAGGAAAGGGAGGAACAAGAGGAGGATATAAGGAGAAGCATACTAAGGTTTGCTCTTTGAGTTTATGCTGAGATAGTTCAGTTTTCATTCATTCCTTAATTTATCACAAGCCTAATTTTTTTTTATGATAGCAGGGCCTTATTCATGTTGATAGCAAGATTCGGGGTTGAATTACATCATTCAGACACTTTTTTTTCAAAGGTGTTGATCTATCTTTGATAGTCTGTGTAGACTTGTATGTTTGTGAATTAGTTTTCATAACTGACAAAGGCTATTGTGCAGAGTCGACTGGCTAGCAATCTGTGGCAAGTTGATCCATCTTTTAGAGTTTAGTTTTTTATTTTCTGTCAGAGGTCCTTTTGTATGTTCCATCGGGGATGTCTAAGTTTGACTTTGGTTCGAAATTTCTGCATGAAATTTTGTAAAAAAAATGACTCTTTGGTGAATTGGAATGAAATAAAGGATTGCTTTATGTCTCAACTGTCTTGATTATCATCTTGGTGTCTTTACTTCTGTCTCTACATTTATTTCAGCAACTATTAAATTCAGAAAATCATATTAAAATGAATTTTCCAACAAACTTTTAATTGTAAAAAAGACTAGCCTAAGCACTTATAATCAATACTTGTGAGTTAGGATTTTATTTTTGATGGCTATAAACATAGGGTGACATTCTCATCTATTTTTCTTTAGCCAAGAAGAATCTGAAAATGCTTGAGTAAGATCATTTCATATCTTTTCCTAACCGTGCACCTCTTGAAGGATTACTCTTTGGCTCTTGGATGCTAATTTGCATGGTGAACTAAGGTTTGATATCTCTTTTCTTGGAATTGGTAAGGAAAAATCTGCATATGTTAGTTATTTCTTGATCATTCTTGGTTATTTGTGGTGAAAACCCTAGTAGGAATATGTTGGATGCATCCTCCATTTATGCTTCATCTTCTTGTTAAAGTTATAAGACATTCTTGAACAAGGGTTGCTATGAGAAGTACAAGTGTGTACACCCTCCTAGATTTACTTTAAGTTGGTTGGCATACCCTATGGAGTAAGAGGATTTACACCCCTAGGGATATTGTTGATCCAACTTTTGTCTTAAAGACCCCATTACCCAATTATAAAGGCACTAATCCGATTTCTTTTTGCACTAGAGAAATAAATTATTTGCCTCGGTAAACACGATTTTAAAAGATACTAATCTTGTTTCAATTGGATAATTTTCTGCATGCTAAGGGCTTGTCAAGACCACTAGGGCGTATTGATTGGCCTAGTCTTATTGGAGTTTTTAACTCCCAAAATGAAACCGTCTTTTGGCCGAGTTTGGGTGGACCAAAATGAAACCGTCTTTTGGCCGAGTTTGGGTGGATATCATAGTTTTCAGTAGTAGCTTCAAGCCATTCTCGAGTTTTTCGGTTCAGAAAATTTTTGGTTTTAGTGGTGGGTCTTAGGAAATAACCGAA
>JASDQU010736847.1:449216-488666 GCA_032191745.1 Picea mariana
AAGAGATCAAAGACATCAAAACCAAAAAGATCAAATCCATACAAAGACACCGCAAAAGCATCAAATTTTCACTCACAAATAGACAAATAACAAAGCAAACAAGATTGAGCCTAAAGCAACAAGTTGTGTTCATCAATTACAATGTTGTTGGCTGAGTAGAGGATTATGTTTAAATCTTTTTATTGTCACTCTAAATGATATCTTGACTTGGGATTTGTTTGTGTGAGGGGATTTTTGAGTGATTTAGGGGCACTGTTTATACTTGAGAAACAGACAAAATTTGACTTTAGAGGACTATTCGCAATTTACAAAGCCAATTTCTAAGCATAGTACAGTGATATTAATTTTATATTTGTGTTGTACTTGGTTGTTTGAATGTATTTTATGGTATGTGTTACCCACCGGGTTGCACTAGGATGGACTTGCAGTTGAGTCGCCGAAGATTGAGCAAGGAGTTGCTCAAAATTCAGAGTTCAAAAGTCTAGCCGACCATTATGGCCCCCTTTTTTTTTACTTTTTTACCGCATTTCCACACCCCTCCAGGGCATTGTAATAAGATTAATTAGTATGATGAAATTGTAAAAGGATTAACCTCCTTAAACTTAGTCATGAGTGCATTACTCTAGAGTGTTTTTTTTACTTGTTAATTATATTTTGCTCTTCAACATTTTATAACTTCCGAGTCTTTTCACTAAATTCCTCCAGAGATGGAGTATACACTCATGGTTAGGCCTTATCTTGGTCATCTAAGATTTAGTGTCTAATGTATATTACCATACTAATAATACTCCTAGAGTCTCATGGAAATGTGCTAAGTCCCCTTTAGGTTTTTTAATGTTTTATGTAAAAATAAAATTTCCCGCAAAATCCGAATATTTTAATTGTAAATATTTTCTAAGTTAAATAAGTGGTACTAGGAGGCATTATATGCCTTGGGGGTATTCTTTTTTGGAATTAGAATACCCACTTAACCTAAGCATCCACTTTGTGAGTGAAAATAAGTGATTTTAATCACTTAAAATTAATTTCTCTCACAAAAAGTCAATAAAGGACAAATAAAATAAGAAAAATCAGCAAGTGTTATTTTCTGGGAAACATGTCGGAGAGATGTTTTGAGTTAACTCACCCCTTATTAACTTAACTAAGTCTTTGTGGCACTTGTGGATGATTTTGGGATGAATCAAGAGGTAGTTGACTTGAGTTATGAGTTTCTCTCCAATAGAGGTGCACCCCTCTTGTGAGTAGGTGGCACCCTCATGAGGAGGTGTTCCCGCCTCTTGAGAGGTGGCACCCTCCTCCTCTCCCACTTGGTTTACACTTGACATCTCTTAGGATGGATTGAGAGGTGGAATCCCATATGTTTACACTTGTCTCACTTCACCTCTGAAGTGGTGCGCCGCCCCTCTCAAAGTGGTTCCCCCTCCTCTCTTGAGCTCTCCAACCCTCTTGTTATATAAATGAGCTTGCTCTCCCTTTGTAAGTTATATTGGTAGACCTAGAGTTATGTTGTTGTAATATGCTCTCTATATATTGTGGAATAAATATTTGAAGACTTTGGAGGTCAATCTTGTTATCTTGTGCTAATGTGTGGATGTTATTGTTCCATCTTGAAGTGTTGAGGTTATGGTAAATTTTATTTTTGCAAGATTTCATTGTTAACTTATCCTTGAGTAGTAAGATATTAGTGAACTTGTTTGTATTACTATATCTTATTATTTCTAGCACATGTTTAGTCTATGATCACATGTTATTCTAGCTTGATTTGCATGATTTCTAGATTTTATATGTAGGAAGTGGATGCATCTACTTTTAACAAGTATTTTGCAGGAATTCGACAAGTTTGCAGGACCTCTAGTTTAGAGGAGTGGAAATCTCTAGCTTAAGTTTCCAAGACCTTCAAATCCTTTCAATCGAAGCGTTTTTCCTCTACAACACACTAATACACCCCATAGCCCAAGATTGGTTTCCATCCGACACTCTTTCTCTCTTATCTCATAAAGTTCCTAAATTCTATTTTGTTTACTGATTTGCATGCACTAATTAGATCTAGATAATATTTCAAATTCTTATTTGTCTAAGTTAGCATGCAAAAGAAGTTGGATCTATATTTCAATTTCACTTCATTATTCTAAGCTAGATCTATCATAAGAAAGTTTATTTTTAGCAAGTTTTTTCCTTTAAAATTTTAAAAGGCTAAAAGTAGATTTCTTTTAAAAGTTATCACTTTCATATTTGGAAAATTAAGTGCCCTTGTATTACTTTTTTGAAACAACATTCAAATACCCTAAGTAAACAAGCTCTTTAGCTTGCTTTCCTTAGTTCATTTTTTGCACTTTTTCTTTAGCAATTTACTTAGAATTTTTTGGGTTTTTTTAACATAAGTTCAAGACACTTCCAAAGTGTTTTTGGGCATTTTTCATTGTTGTTTTCTTTCTTTTTTTTTCAGGTTTAGCGAAAAACTAAGGGGAAACTATGTCCGTTTTGGGCGGATTTGGACATTCTAGGACCCCCGGGAGCACCCTTTTCATTAATAAACTCATTGTAAACATTGTAAAGACTTGTGATCCCCGAATGAATGATCACAAGTCACTCCAAAAAATATCTTTGTAATTCCATTAATAAAATCGGTGGGGCTACCATCTCCCACTCTTCATCCCCCTTGGGTAGAACAATGTTTTTGGTGATTGTGTCATTTGCATTTTTGGCTTTAGTTTACTTTTCACATCTAAAGCTAAGCTAAAAGTAACTTTAAAATTCATCACAAAGCACAACAATATTTTGCTTAGATTTCCTCTTTTGCAAAGTATTATTTTAATTGATAAAATAGATTTATTTTTCGCAATTTTAGTTTCTTGCAAATAAACACGTCCCCTCAGCTTGTCTGATTAAGCTTTACGTTGAAAGGAGGTTGGTCAGTGTGGACTTAGTAATTAGAAAACATTTACTTTTATGCAATTTCAAATTTGGCAAATAAACATTTCCCCTCAACTCCTCGGTGTGTGCTCTGAACCCTTGCAAGCCTACCTCTATCTGGGTAACTCATCAGAACCGGGGTTGGTCAGTGTGGAGTAGTATAATTAGGACAATATCAAAAGAAGTTGTTGCTTGGTTTGGAAAACCACATAAAGGGAGTGTGTGAAGTCAGACATAACACCTCGAGCTTGTTCCCTTCTGTGTTGGACCTCCAACAACTTTATTGAATTTGTTGGTGAAGCCATTTGGGTTTTGGAAAGCTCTCTGCAAATTTCCGCGTCGAGGGATAACCTCTCAAGAGGCCACATCCTAGATTAGTTTTGCTTTCTTGCAATACAATTTCACACAAGCAATAAAGTAATCTAACCAACCTTAATCTAAAAATTTCAAGGACATTTTCACACAACAATATCCTTTTCCGATAACATTACATACATGACTCTTGGCACTGGTATAATCATATTTACTTTCAAGCCTTTTACTTCAAAGCATTTATAGCTTACAAGCATTTCCTTTGAAGTATATCATTGATGTATGTATCTTTTTGCTTTATGGCTATTGAATATATCTTGGGATAAGTGGATGAATCATATGTTGCTAGTGTAGATTGTTATTTGATTATCTTCTTCTTGTTGCAATAAACTCCTAGAATATTAATTGTGCTTAGATTTAGTTTTAAGCCTTAGTTTATTTTCTTTAGGGACTACCCCTCTTGGCTTCACTAGGAGTTGGCCTAGACGGAGGAGTTGAGGATCAAGTGACAACACCTTGACTCGAAACTTGCCCCAAAGGACACACCAAGTGGATTGAAGATTTCTTCCACATTACTCGGGTGTGTATAAAGGCGGTAATAGTATGATAATGTAAAAGAATTTTTGATATTGTTTTTTTTTTCTAGAATTGGAAATCTTTTTTGTCTAGAACTAGATTTTATGGAGCAAAAATACTAGTTTACCTCGAACTTTCCTTGTAAAATGAGCTTATTAAAAATTTAAAATGAACTTGTTTAAAATTTGACATATTTTGTGTGTTGTGTTTTTGTATGCCTTTGTGTCTCCAATATGTAGTGTTAGAGTCTTTCTTTGTGTAAAGTCAAATCCAATGTAAGCAACTAAAAAACTTAAAATTATTAATAATTCCAATACCAATAAATAATTACAATTTTTTTATATAAATTTTCTTATTCATTAATAAAAATGCCATAACATGAAAATTACAAACTAATATCTACAATATAATGAATCAAAATTAAAATAAATAAATAAAATATTATATCTTGTATTTCTTACCATTTGATTAATAATAACCAAAATATCAAGATAGTTTTTTTATAATCATTAAAATTACAAATATAAGATAAATGTTAAAAATAAAAATAACCTTGATTGTTTAATAATCATATAACACTTTTAGGTTTTGAAGAGTAACATTGAAAATTAAATCTACAATCATCAAAATATAACCTCGCAAATGGAATATAAGATAAATGTTAAAAATAAAAATAACCTTGATTGTTTAATAATCATATAACACTTTTAGGTTTTTAAGAGTAACATTGAAAATTAAATCTACAATCATCAACATATAACCTCGCAAATGGAAGAAACATCCCTTAAAATATATAAATTTTATTTTTATATAAAGGCATAATATATAAATTTTATTTTTATTTAAACACATAATGGTTAAAGAAAAATGATTATATTCATCAACATATAATTTTACTAATAAAAAAAACATATTTTTATATATACACATTGTGGTGAAAGAAAAATGATTGTATTCATAACATATAATCTTGCTAACAAAAGGAACTCCCCTATCTATTATGTATTTAAAGGGAGAAATAAAAAATATTCACATTTATTTATAATTTTAAAAATCTTGTTATAATTTTTTTTGAAATTTTTGTTTTTATTCTTTTTATGTGGAAATCAAGTATATTTAAATTCTCTTTCATTAAAAAAAACTTTTAACTAAGTACTTATATCAAATATATTTAAATTATCCTCATTTAAAAAAAGCTTTTAACTAAGTGCTTATATAAATTTTAGTGTATTATAGGATTCATGAAACTTTCAATGTTTTTCAACATTTTATAAGTTTTATAATTTTTTAAAAAATTTAAATATTTGGAGTGCAAAATTTTGTTGAATAATTAACTTTATAAAAAAATGGTTTAAAAACGCTTATCTATCAATTAATATAATTTTTATAAAAAATCTTAATATTCTGTTCTCTATATTTAATTTATAAAAACACTTACATACCAATTAACATTATCCTTATAAAAAAAATCTTAATGATTTTATTTTCTATATTTAATTTATAAAAACACTTACATATCAATTAACAATATTCTTACAAATTGTTTTAATGATTATATTCTCTATATTTATTTTAACCATAATCTTTAAAATAAAAGTAAATTTGAAAATTAGAAATGTCCAAACATAAAACATTACAAAGTGTTTATAAAAAAATGGTTTAAAAACACTTACATATCAATTAACATTATCCTTATAAAAAATCTTAAATGATTATATTCTCTCTATTTAATTTAACCATAATCTTTAAAATAAAAAATAAAAGTAAATCTGAAAATTAGAAATATCCAAACATAAAACATCTACAAATTGTTTATAAAAAAATGGTTTAAAAACACTTACATATCAATTAACAATATCCTTATAAAAAATATTAATGATTCTATTCTCTATATTTAATTTAACCATAATCTTTAAAATAAAAGTAAATTTGAAAATTAAAAATGTCCAAACATAAAACATCTACAAAGTGTTTACTATTCAATAGTAAAAACCCATAACTAAAATAAACAATTTAATCAATTGCTTGGTTTTCTAGGGTTGCACACACAACAACTTGAACTTAATTTGATTGTAGATTGGAGTCATCGAGGGCCCAACCACAAAATTAATGAGTGACTTTATGGTTGGCCTGAATTTACAATCAAGCTAAAGATGACCCACATAATTGCACTTACATTGTTGCACGCATTTCAACTTTGAATCTCCATTGTCACCATTTAGGTAAAATGTTATAATAAGGTTTACTTTATTAGTCCCTCCCTTTTAGGTTATCCGAGACTATAGTAAACGACTTTCCATTTTTTCCATCTCCTTGTATGTAGATTTAAATATATATTAGCCATTTTTGCAAAGTTCCCCAAAGTTGTATGAAGATTTAAATATATATTAGCCATTTTCGCAAAGTTACCCAAAGTTAGACATATATGAACTTTATCTCGACAAATGAAATCTTATGAGTCTTCTTTGACCTCATATCGAGAAGAAGCCAATAGTTTTCACAATATTTGAAACACAATTTTCAAATAGTCTCTCCAAAATTAGATATATATGAACTTTTTCTTGACCAATGAAATCTTATGAGTCTTATTTGACGTCATCCCGAGAAGAAGCCAATAGTTGACACAATCTTCGAATCATTATTTTCAAACCGTCTTAGATTTGTATGTCAGGCACTCAACATGCAAAGAAAATTTACCATGCTCCACATATTGCTTTGTCATGCTCCATGCTCCACATATTGCTTTGTCATGCTCCATATATCCTTGAGGCATATGCACATGTCATGAGACATATGGTCCTCTTTCAAATATACTATGTATACCTTTACCATGCTCCATATATCCTTGAGACATATGCACAAGTCTTGAGACATATGGTCCTCCAAATACACTATGTATGCCTTATGCATGTGTTATTGGACTCCTCGGCATGGAGTTTCTCATAGAAGCTTCTCCTTGGCATGGAGACTCTCGTAAAAGTTGGAAGTGTTCAATTGCTTCCTCTAGGTCACTCCAAAAACTAAAGATGCTCGGAAGTGTTCAATTGCTTCATCTAGGCCACTTCAAAAAGTAAAGATGCTTGGAAGTGTTCAATTGCTTCATCTAGGCCACTCAATGTTATGTACAATAGCATAAAAGCAGTGTAAAAACTAAAGATTCGATATGTACCTTGAATGTGTCAGTCTACTCAATTTGTCACTTTCTGTCAGTGGATCTTGGGTGGCATAGCTAAAATGACTGCAAGTACCTTAGTTCAGGTTACCTTTGTCTTCCTCTGCAAGTCTTCTTCTTAAGTAATTTATGTTGGGGTTTTGTTCTATTCACCGCCCAAAACCTTTGCACAATATTCAATGGATTTTGCTATGACTTGCAATTTTACCCATTTAGATCTAGAATCGCCCCACTCAATATCAAGTTAGATATCGTGCAAAAAAAACCCAAGAATTCCCTTTACTTCATGGAAAACAATTTTAATGCTACGTGTTATTCCCATCTTGTGGATAACTAAGGAGATGATGTCTCGAGGCCCTCAAGTTGTAGATATGGAGTTTTGAGAGACTACATGATCAACATTTCCCTTTGCACAGATGGAAAACCCACTCACCACCACAGATGGTCACAGGTTTACAGATGGCATCCACCACAACAGTTGGATTCCGGAAGGTAGTGGGCCTTGCTCCATGAGGTACAAGTCAGTATTATGGTGAGCATCATTTCATACCTAATCCATTTGATTATGTTGTATCTTAGATTACTCTAGATTTCATGATATGTGCTTGGACATTATGCCTTTTTCCCTGCTTCACCTTGGTGGTTGACATTGTTCCCTAGTAAGTGGTCTTCTTTGGGAATGGGTTTGCTACTGGGAAATCCCTTAATGAGTCATTGTATCATTCCCGACCATACTTACCAGTTTCCATCATTACTCCCCTCCATTTCCTTATCTCTTGGTATTTTAGGTGTATTGAACCAAGAAGGAGTTGTCCCTCATTCTATGGGAAGAAGGTGCTAAAGGCCCAGAGGGGTTGGTGTTGGGTAAAAGATAAAATCCTTATATAAACCTTCTAGATGCTTCGCCCAGGGATCACCTAAGAAAGTAATAAAACACTTATCTTTGAATAAAGGGGGCCCACAATATAATAAAGAAATGCTTAAAAGGTTAGTTGAAGGATAGGAGGTCTCATCATGAGCTGACCTCTCATGTCCATGGATATCTAGTGGTATGACATTGTCATCATCTGTTGCCAAAACAAGGCAGTGACTCGCAATTGCATGGTTGAGAGAAAGGGGGTCTCATCACGAGCCAGATTTCTCATTTCCATTTGGTATTTGTGGGTGACATTGCCACCACATGGTCACCACGCCAGGGTAATGACCTTCAAAATCTCCTTATTCTATTATGAAAGAAAATATAAAGAAATAAAGATAAAAGGAAAATGATGGGATTGGAAAAAGTGCATTGTGAATGAAGGTACCACACACCCTCTACAAAGGCACTCATGAATGAGACATTACGACCCCTAGTATGTCATGATCCCTATGCCCATTGAGTCTTGACCCCATCCACCTCATACACTTTACATGGCTTAGAGAGGGACCTCTTGGAAGCTCTCCTTGACCTAGGGAAAGATCTACCCAATAGGACACCTCATCAACCATCCCATACTTAAGCTTGACAAGTCGCATACTGTCTTTGAGTTGTTAATTGATTAATATGGTGATCTTTGATGCAGATGTTGGGATGGATTATTTATTGATTGGATTAAATTATCATGGTGTTATGACTTGAGATCCTTGGAGGGCATGTTCGTTTGTCTTTGCAGGACCTAGCCGGTGGATAGTTTTGGGAGAAAAGGCCTAGCTTGTGCTTCCATGGGGCTACAAGCCCACAGGTTGGATGTCAGGGGCTCACATGCTAGATGAGAGAAATATGACTTGGATGGCCTTGATGATGGCTTGGACAACCTAGCCCACCCTCTACTTGCCAAATGATTTTCCCAGGAGGGGAAAAACGTTCCATTTTTTAGCTTGACGTCGTGATATTGGAGGTTAGGGCTTGGTGGTGAGGTGCCACTCATTTACACTTGTATGTTTTGAAGGGAAGAGGGTCTTCACCATGGTATGAATGCCTAGATGCTTGACACATGGCCTTTGGAGGCCCTTCCATTCTTCTCCAACACCAGTGACCTCCTCAAAGTGGAAAAATGTCCCCTAAAGGGATGACGTCCTCCTAAGTTAGGGTTTAATTTGTGCAAAAGATGAAATTTTAAGTTAATTGTTTAATATTATTTTGTTAAGGGGGAAATATTGGGTCTATTGACCCCTAATCTTGTGTTTTACTCCTTAATTTGTGGACAAGCATTGTTAGCTAAATTTTGTATAAATAGAGATCATCAGATCTCATTTTAAGCATAACTCTCTCTTTTGTGAGAGACTTAGTCTGAAATTTTTGCCCCCCTTGGATATTTTATCTCTTGTGCACTTGTTTTATGGCTATGTTATGAATGGTTGATGGAGGAAGTCCTAGCACTAGCTTTGGATGATGCTTTCTAGCTCTTGTGGTGATTTATCTTGGTATTTCTCTTGATCTTGGTATGGTCTTCTACTATTATGCTATCATTTTTTCAAGTTCAAGTATTGTTATGCTAGGAGCTAGGTGGGAAGTATAAGGGCATACACCCCCACCATAGCTTTCATCATTTTATTGCTTCATCTCATTGATTAAGGGTTTACTAAGAGAAGTATAAGGGCATACACCCTCTTAGCTTAAACCCTAGCTTAGGGAAACTTTCCTTGGGGAGTAAAACAGCTTACACCCCCAAGGAGGTAGCTTCTCTAAGCTCCTTGTGACTCCATTAACCCAATAGTAAAGGCACTATTCATATTCTTTTTTGCATTGGAGATATAAAATCATTGCCTTGGGAAATGTAATTTTTGACCTTTTGAAAGTTCTCTTGCTTGAAGTTGATTTGTCTCATTGAGAGGAGTCTTCCCCCACTAGGGTGTCCCCTCTCACCCAACACTCTAATTTATGTTACAAACTTTAACCTACATCCATTAGGGCTACATAACCCTAGCCACTAACACTCTCATAACTCCTAAAATAACCCTAGACTAGCTCTCTAACTTTGTGCATTTACTCTACTAACTAGGGTGCATCTTGTGGGATAATTGTTGGCATATTTTGATGGTTAATTTTGTTGTTGCATGCCATTAAATGCTACAGCCATAAGGCTGCAATTTTTTTTAGAAAACACATGTTATAACAACTTGTTTTATTCAGCCTCATAGTGTCATTTTTCAATCATAATTGATTGCCTAATTTATTGATAATATTGTTGATTGACCTCATGATTTACATGTTGATTTGAATGTCTTACTTGCTGATATAAAATGTAATATACTGCTGCAAATTAGGGACAACAAGCTTAACTTGTTGATCCATACTAACATATATCATTGCAAGTTGTATTTTCTTGTGTCTCGAGCAGGTACAATCACCCGAAGAAGTATTATACCTGTGGGTCAGCCATTACTTGACTTGCAAGGCATATCTCCCTACCTTTCATTCCATTTAGACTTGAAATCTAGGGGCTTCATTTTCATTTCCCTCCATCTCCATCTCAATCCCCCTAGGGTCATTGGGATCACCTCCCTAGAGTGACCTAGTCACCCTTGAAGTGTGGAACCTACATCGAGGTGACAATGGGTGTAGGATTCTGAAGTTGTAGCACTTGTTCCGTGGTTGGGTCGGGATTTTCCTAACCTACAACTTGTGCTATAACATTTTGGCGTCGTTTCCGGGGAAGATTGTGAATCTTGTTTGTACCCTAACAACACTTTGGTAATCTATTCCAAAGCCTTTCCCTTAGCTTGCCTAGGGACTCCACCCAAGGGACATTCCCTTTTCACTTTTCTTGATGAGCTCATCTGGCGACTCCACCTTCCTAGAACCCTTCCTTTCCCTTTTTCCCCCTTTCCATCCTTTGATGAGATTTGATCTCATCTCGCGACTCCATTAAGGTGTCCTTTCAGTCAGTGGAAATATGGCACCATGGGATGAAACTCCATCCAAAAATTGTTATGCCTCGAAGAAGGAAATTTTATAGATGGAAAAGGAAAAGGCTGCCAATAAAGCTGTTGAGGAAATGATGAATCTCATAAGAGATTTGTTTCCTTCCCTTGATGATGAAGAAGTATTCAAAGAACAAACATATGAACAAAGTCATCAAGAAGAGAACAAAATGAGTTGTGACCCTTTTGAAGACCTTGATGATGCTTTATTCCATGACCTTGAAAGTTAAGAAGTATCAGAGGAAACCTTGGATATGACAGATCTCCTTAAAGAAAATCAAGCTAAGAAATATGCACTTATAATCAAGCCTCTTCTAACGAAGAGGCGATGGAGGGGATTTTCTATAAAAAGAAAGAAGAATTATGATAAAGCACAACATATTGAGGCACTGCTATCTTTGATCCCGTTTGATGAAGGCGAGGTTGTCCAACATTTTTTACTTCCTAATGTTGAAGAAGTGATCAGTCTCGATGATGAAGAATTTGAAGGTCCAATTGAAGACATCCATGCCTCTACTCCTCATGCACACAAAGACAAAAAGATGGTCAATTTTAGTCATATTGATGATCCTATGAAAGTACCCTTCGATATGGTTAATGAGCCTATAGACACTTTCATACAGATTGGCAGACGTGGATGGGATCTTAGTTGTCTCAAATTTGATAAAGACCCCATGTATGACATTAAGGGTAACTATCAAGCAGAGGGGGTGTCATCATCAAAGCAGTGGTCCTCATACGTATATGTTTTAGATGTTTGGAATCCTGATGATGATATGGTTACAGATTTGTTCTGCCCCTTCGAGGATGACTTGTCACAACATACTCAGAGAGATCTTCAGTCATTCTTGGGTACATATCCTTTTGAGGATGAAAATTTCTTTTATGAGGACTTCCAACCATTGTGCTCAGATTTTGAGAAGTACCAGGGCATGGCCACCTTAAAGCAGTCATAGGTTTGCTCTTCAAAGCGGAAGTATTTTCATCTTGGAGATTTCCATGGAGATTCACAAGGGAAGAGGCAATGTTTTTCTACACCTGAGATTGATCCTTACCTCTTACCCTCTTCTCCAAGAGACCATGCAATATTCTTTTGATCTCTCGTTTCCTCTCAGTCCTTGAAAAACAATGAGTCTTTGAGCTCAGATGAAGATGAGCCTTCGTCTACATATAGTAGCCCCCTTCAGAGATGGATTGATCAGTCTTGTGGCTACACTTTCAGGTAGGATGATCGGGCTGATGGTTTCTCTTTCCAGTAAGATTTCCTCCCTCCCACCCATATTCATGAGTTTTATTTCATGATTGATTATATATATGTTTATACTCATGATTATTATGTGCTTAGATTATCTTTGTTGTATTACATGATTAGGCACAGGGGGAGATACTTTGATTGAAATGATCAAATGGTTGCATCGGTTGTATGACTTGACCTGACATCATCCAACACGTGATCTTCAGGGCCCCAAGGCCTCATGTGATTAAGCACGGGTCTACCAGGAGATGTTGTGGTTCTCCTTCACTCTACGATGAGCACATGTCCCCAAGTAGGAGCCAAATGTTATCCCCATTTTGTGGATAAGTAAGGAGATGATGTCTCGAGGCCCTCAGGTTTCAGATATGGAGTGCTGAGAGACTACATGATCAACAGTTCCCTTTACACAGATGGAAAACCCACTCACCACCACAGACGGTCACAAGTTTACACATGGCATCCACCACACCAATTGGCTTCCAGAAGGTAGTGGACCTTGCTCCCTGAGGTACAAGTTAGTATTATGGTAAGCATGATTTCAATACCTAAGCCATTTGATTAGGTTGTATATTAGATTACTCTAGATTTCATGATATGTGATTGGACATTATGCCTTTTTCCCTGCGTCACCTTGGTGGTTGACATTGTGCCCCAGTAAGTGGTCTTCTTTGGGAATGGGTTTGCTACTAGGAAATCCCTTAATGATCCATCATACTGTTCCCGACCATACTTACCATTTTCCATCATTATTCCCCTCCATTTCCTTATCTCTTGGGATTTTAGGGTGTATTGACCCAAGAAGGAGTTGTCCCTCATTTTATGGGAAGAAGGGGATAAAGGCCCAGAGGGGTTGGTGTTGGGTAAAAGATTAAATCCTTATATAAACCTTCCAGATGCTTCACCCAGGGATCACCCAAGAAAAAAATAAAACACTTATCCTTGAATAAAGGGGACCCACAATATAATAAAGAAATGCTTAAAACGTTAATTGAAGGATAGGAGGTCTCATCACGAGCCGACCTATCACATCCATGGATATCTACTGGTATGACATTGTCATCATCTGACCACCAAACTAGGGCAGTGACCTTCAAACTCTCCTTATGCTATTATGAAAGAAAATATAAAGATAAAAGGCAAATGATGGCCCATGGGCTTGGCAAAAGTGAATTGCAGACGAAGGTACCACACACCCTCTACAAAGGAACCCATGCATGAGACATTACGACCCCTAGTATGTCATGAGCCCTATGCTCATTGAGTCTTGACCCCATCCACCTCATACACTTTACATGGCTTAGAGAGGGACCTCTTGGAAGATCTCCTTGACCTAGGGAAAGATCTACCCAATAAGACACCTCGTCAACCCTCCCATACTTAAGCTTGACAAGTCGCATAGTGTCTTTGAGTTGTTAATTGTTTGATATGATGATCTTTGATGTACATGCTTGGATGGCTTATTTATTGATTGGATTAACTTATCATGATGTTATGACTTGAGATCCTTGGAGGGCATGTTCATTTGTCTTTGCAAGACCTAGCTGGTGGACAGTTTTGGGAGAACAAGGCTAGCTTGGGCTTCCATGGGGCCACAATCCCACATGTTGTATGTTATGGGCTTGCATGCCATATGAGATAAATATGACTTGGATGGACTTGATGACGACTTGGACAAACTAGCCCACCCTCTACTTGTCAAATGATTTTCCCAGGAGGGGAAACATGTTCCATTTTTTAGCTTGACATCATGATATTTGGGGTTAGGGCTTGGTGGTGAGGTGCCACTCATTTACACTTGGATGTTTTGAAGGGAAGAGGGTCTTAACCATGGTATGAATGCCTAGATTCTTGACACATGGCCTTTGGAGTCCCTTCCATGCTTCTCCAACACCAATGACCTCCTCAAAGTGGCAAAACGTCCCCTAAAGGGGTGACATCCTCCTAAATTAGGGTTTAATTTGTGCAAAAGATGAAATTTTAAGTGAATTGTTTAATATTATTTTGTTAAGGGGGAAAGATTAGGTCTGTTGACCCCTAATCTTTTGTTTTACTCGTTAATTTTTGGACAAGCTATGTTAGCTAAATTTGTATAAATAGAGATCATAAGATCTCATTTTAAACATAACTCTCTCTCTTGTGAGAGACTTGGTATGAGATTTTTGGCCCCCCTTGGCTCTTTTATCTCTTTTGCACTCGGCTTATGGCTATGTTATGAATGGTTGATGGAGGAAGGCCTAGTGCTAACTTTGGATGATGCTTTCCAGCTCTTGTGGTGATTTATCTTGGCATTTCTCTTGATCTTGGTATGGTCTTCTACTATTATGCTATCATTTTTTCAAGTTCAAGTATTGTTATGCTAGGATCTAGGTAGGAAGTATAAGGGCATACACCCCCACCATAACTTTCATCATTTTATTGCTTCATCTCATTGATTAAGGGTTTGCTAAGAGAAGTATAAGGGCATACACCCTCTTAGCTTAAACCCTAACTTAGGGAAACTTTCCTTGGGGAGTAAAAAGGCTTAGACCCCCAAGGAGGTAGCTTATCTAAGCTTCTTGTGACTCCATTAACCCAATAGTAAAGGCACTAGTCATACTCTTTTTTGCATTGGAGATATAAAATCATTGCCTTGGGAAATGTAATTTTGACCTTTTGAAAGTTCTCTTGCTTGAAGTTGATTTGTCTCATTGAAAGGATTCTCCCCCCACTAGGGCGTCCCCTCTCTCCCAACACTCTAATTTATGTTACAAACTTTAACCTACAACCATTAGGGCTACATAACCCTAGCCACTAACACTCTCATAACTCCTAAACTAACCCTAGACTAGCTCTTTAACTTTGTGCATTTACTCTACTAAGTAGGGCGCATCTTTTGGGATAATTGTTGGCATATTTTGATGGTTAATTTTTCTACTTCCTTCCATTAAATGCTACAGCCGTAAGGATGCAATTTTATGCAGAAAACACATGTTATAACAACTTGCTTTATTCAGCCTCATAGTGCCATTTTTCAGTCATAATTGATGGCCTAATTTATTGATAATATTGTTGATTGACCTCATGATTTACATGTTGATTTTAATGTCTTACTTGATGATATAAATGGTCGTCTACTACTGCAAATTAGGGACAACAATCTTAACTTTCCTATCCATACTAACATATATCATTGCAAGTTGAATTTTTTTGTGTCTCAGGCAGGTATAATCACCCAGAGAAGTACTATACCTGTGGGGCAGCCATTACTTGACTTGCAAGGCATCTCTCCCTCCCTTTCATTCCATTTAGAATTGACCTCTAGGGGCTTCATTTTCATTTCCCGCCATCTCCATATCAATCTCCCTAGGGTCACCGGGATCGCCTCCCTAGAGTGACCTAGTCACCCTCGAAGTGCGGGACCTACATTGAGGTGACATTGGGTGTAGGATTCCCAAGTTGTAGCACTTGTTCCGTGGTTGGGTCGGGCTTTTCCCAACCTACAACTTGCACTATAACACTACCAACAATGAAGAAGCAAAGATAAACTAAATTACACTCACAGAGAAAACAAAGGAGGCAAAATATAGGAGGAGAAAATAAATATACTATTAAATTTTTCTTTCTTTATTTCAACGTACAATGGAAAAGAATTGATTACATATTTATAGTTTTTATTTAGGGAATCTAGCGCCTTCGAAGACATAAAAAAATCATAATACAATCAATCTAGAAACATATGGGTCATTAGTGGAGAAGTTTTCGGGCATCTCTGGTCGAGAAATTTCTACACCTTTTTTACTTCACTAGTCGTGGTAGTTAGCAACAACTTCTAGAATTTTCGGAGACGAGGGCGTGGTATTTTTTCCAGCAGTTTCTCGAAGCTTCATTTTGCTTCATTGGTAACATTCTCCCACTTGAAGCTAAATGAAGGCTTCTGGATAATAAACTGAAGTTGTAGATTGATGTAACCAATAAAATTGGATTCATTCACAAGATCTAAAAACCATGCAAACACATGAGAATGGAAAATAACTCTCTCTTATTCCTTCTCCATCCTAACTATTACAATGGAAGTTCAACCCCTTATAAATACTATCTAAGATTTTCGAAAACAACTAATTTTAGAAAATTCTTGCATGTCTCTAAAACTGACCAATAACTGAGAGATAACTAGAGAAACAATATTTGTCAACTCGTTTTTTTTATTAAGTTCATAAACTAAGAGATAATTGATGATTACAAATTTAAAAAATCCCATAAAAACACTAAAACCCCAATTTGAGGCCTTATATGAAGGAATTTGTCCCCGAAAAAGTGTCCAAACGATGTTTGATCTGAAGGATCACATCGACATGATAGTGAAATCTTCGAGACGTAAATCCCTATAAAATTTCAGTCCAAATGGATAACCGAGTAAAAAATTATGACCCTCAGAAAAAATCCCTGCATCATTCTCCTTTGGTTGAAAAGAACGCAGCTCCTGCAAGTTACTTACCGAGATCTAGGTTCAACAAGTCCCCCTCTGTAATCCATGTACTCTCTATTGGTGCTACACCTTCCCATTGGACTAGATATCGAATGTATTGGCCTTGCCGAGTATGAAGGGTCTTCTTATCTAAAATATGCACAATATTTTCTTTTTTCTTGCTCGGAATGCCTTTTTTTCAATCCACCTCTGCCTCACTGTCATCACTTAGATCGTCCCCATGGAATATATACAATTCAGAAATGTTAAACATAGGGGAGATATCAAGATCATCTAGTAAATCAACCTTATAAGCATTATCGTTGATTTTCTTAAGAATCTTGCAAGGACCAATTTTCTTATACTTCAATTTGTGGTAGGCTCCTCTAGGAAACTGTTCCTTTTGTAAATAAACCATCACCAAATCATATTCATTGAATACCTGGTATCGTTGGTGAGCATCATTTATAAATTTTTTATGTTCATTACTGGACTACAATTTTTGTCTCACCCATTGCTGCAACTGTTGAATGTGTTCTGCAAACGCTTCCCCGTCGTCATTGATCCTATCCCCAAGTGGTAGTTGCACCAAATCTAGGACACACATAGGATTTCTACCATAAACAACCTGAAATGGAGATTTACCTGTAGATATATTCATTGAACTATTGTAGGCAAATTATGCTTGAGGTAAAGCCAATTCCCACTTCTTGGGATTCTCTCCAACAATGCTTCGTAACAGATTTCCCAAACTTAGATATACTACCTTAGTTTTTCCATCTGTTTGGGGGTGATAGGCACTGCTGAATTATAATTTAGTCCCCATTTTCTTCCATAAAGTCCTCCAAAAATTACCCAAGAACCGATTATCTCTATCAGAGGTAATAGTTTTTGGAACCCTGTGCGATTTAACAACTTCTGAAAAAAACAATCCTGCCACCCTCGATGCATCACTAGTTTTCTTACAAGCAATGAAATGAGCCATTTTAGAGAACCTATCAACAACCAAAAAAATAGAATCATTATTGCGTTGTGTGTTTGGGAGCCCCAACACAAAATCCATGCTCAGATCTTTCCATGGGCTTGAGGGCACTGCTAATGGCATATACAACCATGTGTTTTGTGACTGTCCTTTACCCATTTGGAAAATCCTACACTACGCCACATACATGGTTATATCCTTTTTCATCTTCGACCAATAATACTTATCTTTGATTAAGGCTAGTGTCTTATCCTTTCCAAAATGTCCTGCCAAACCACTATTGTGAAGGCCTCTAATAATATTTTCCCTAATTGAACATGTTATCGAGCAAGTTGTAGGTTGGGCAAAGCCCGACCCAAACCACAAGATGACGACAACTAAGAGAACACCTACCCACTGTCACCTCATATAGGTATTCCCTTCACTTTAGAGGTGAAGTGATCATGTCAAGGGGGGAATCCTGAGTGACCCTAAGGGGAAAATAAGTGAAAAGGAAGTGAGGCCCCTATAGGTCAATGATGGAAGGTAATAAGTGTTTGAAAGAGTCTCGTGAATGAAGGAAGATGTGCCACAATATAGGAGACTTTCCAATGATAGTTGTACCTGCCCGAGACACAAGAATAATCAAGATACAAACCCAATAATCTTATTGGACAAGCAAGAAAAGATTGTTTTCCTTGTTAGCAGCAATATATGGAGATACAAATCAGCAAATAAATGTGAACAATAGCTCCTAAATAAATGCCAAAAGTCAAGATAATGATGCAAGAGCTAAGCTAGGTATAACTAGTACAAATCAAGATTGAAAGAGAAAGGCTTTAGTGTAAATGTAAGGTTGTTATAAAGAAGTGTTGCAGAGATTTTTTGACAGCCTTATGGAAGTATCAAACAAGTTGTTACAATAGAAAATTCATCCACAAAAAATCACAAGTAATCCACCCAAAAAGTGCACTAGGATTAGTAGATTGTAGGGGCGGAATATTAGCAACTTCTGATGATTGAGTTGTGAGTTATTTAAGAAAATGTTTAGGGTTTGTTGCAGCCCTATTGTTTGTATATTTATTTTTATAACAACAAGAAAAATTTCTTAGAGAAACAAGACGCCTTGAGGTCTTTAGGAGGCCTCAAGCAACTAGAACAACTTCCAATTTAGACAATCTCAAAATCCCTAATTTTCACGTGTACCAATGCAAGATTTTATTTCTCCAATGCAAATAGATCATTTCCTTTAGCTATTGGGTTATTGATTCAAGTAAATACTGAACTAGCAATGCTATCTCCTTGGGGGTGTAATCCATTTTACTCCCCAAGACAAGCAAGGCTAACTACGACATACTAGAAGGGTGTAAGCTCTTTTACTCCTCCTAGTAAAACCTTATGCAACATATTATTCCAAGACAAAAATAATGGACATGGTGGGTTTGTATGCCCTTATACTCCCAAATAAGTATGGAAAACAAACTTGTAACCAAGAAATGAAGCAACAATAAGATAGATCCCTTACCTAGTCCAAGCATCAACAAGATAAACCTCTTTTTTACCAAGATTAATCAACCACACATGCAAGAGAATAGATCCACTAGAGATAGCACATAACATCATCCACCAATAGCAAAGATAAACCATAATAAGAGCATAATAGAGAGAGATTTCCCAAAGAGAGCACAAATTTCAGCTAGGAGTCTTCTCACAATGGAAGAGTTATGATTAAAATGAAATAGAGTTGATCTCTATTCATACAAAATGTTCTAAAACATGTTTTTCCACAAAACTCAGGTTAAAACACAAGATAAGGGGACAACAACCCTTACCTTTCCCCTTTACAAAAGTAATATTATTTAATTCATATTTTGCGCATAAGAGAAACCTTGGAAACATGACATCACCCCTTTTTTTGGGCAACGCTTGGCACTTTTATTCAAGTCGTTGAGTTGGAGAAGGGAGCGCTAGGCCTCCAAAGTCCAATTGTATTAAACCAAATCTTTTCTTCCATGATCCATGGGCCTCTTCATCCTAAAAGTGCCAAATTTCCATCAAAACATACATCGCCACCACAAGCTAGCCCTAGGGTGACGTCAAGCCCTCAAAAGGTGACGTTTTTCCCCTTTCAAGCAAGTTGTTTGGCATGTAGGGGCTTGGAAAGATCCTCCAAGGTGTCCTCTATGACTCCAAAGGCATATCATCATCATCTATAGTGTCGGCCCTTGGCATCCAACCTATAGGCTTCAAGCCCCAAGGAAGCCCAACCTAGGTTTGTTCTTACAAAACTGTCCACCAACTAGGTCCTGCAAAGACAAATGAATATGCCCTCCAAGGTTCTCAAGTCAAATGCATCATGATGAGTAAATCGATATATAAAATAGAAATCTAAGCATTTACATCCGAACCACCTCATCAAAATAGACAAGTTCTCAAAGACCCTATGCATGTTGCCAAGTTTAGGTATGGGAGGGTTGACAAAACAACCTGTTGGGTGAATCATACCTCAATTTTAGGGGTGTTTCCCTAGGGAACATATTTCTAAGTCATGTGGATGAGGTGTCGTGGATGGGGGGAAGAATTTTGGGCATGGGGTTCATGACATACAAGGGATTGTAGTGTATCATTTATGAGTGCCTTTGTAGAGGGTGTGTTGCACCTTCGTTTTCAATGCATCCTTTTTCCAAGCCCATTTATTGTCATTTAATTAATTAAGGTCCAAAAAATGGGTACTCCCTAGGGTGAATTGATTATCTTGGGGGGGAGTACCAAAGTGTCACTTGAAGGGAGAAGTACACATAGTTCCATGGGGGTATAGTCTAGCTTGTAACGCACTTTGTGTAAATCCCTCAATCAAATAGGACATTTATGTTATGTGTTTGTTTTTGCAGGTATTTGATTTTTTAGGAGAATAATTTCATTGCTCTCAAGAGCTCTTTGGGAGAGCATCTGGAAGGTTCATAATTAGGCTCTTATCTTTTTCCAACCATCTCCCCTCTGGGCCTTCATCCCCTTCTTCCCATGAAATGAGGGACAACCCCTTCTTAGGTTAGTACACCCGAAAATGCCAAAAGGTAAGGAGATGAGGGGATGAAGTGTGGCAAATGACAAGTATGGTTGCCAATGACACGATGACTCGTCAAGAGGACCTGCTAGTAGAAAACCTATCCCTAAGGGTGACCCACTTACTAGGGCGCAATGTCAACCACCAAAGTGAAACAGGGAAAAGAACATAATGTCCAAGAAAACATTACATAATCAAAAGTAATAATAAATGCATCAAACTCAAATGCTTCAAGTATTAAAATGACACTCACCATAATACCTATCTTGAACCTCATGGAGTAAGACCCAATGTCTTCCGGAAGCCATCTGATGTGGTGGATATCGTCGTGATGAACTTGGAGTTGTGGTGGCGAGGTGGGTCTCTTTGTGTGCAAGTGGACACTCCTGGTTAGGTTGTCTCTCGGTACTCAATGTCTACAACTAGAGGGCCTCGAGATATCATCTCCTTAGTTATCCCTAGGAGTTGGGGATAACATAACCAATTGGAATGCATATGTGTGTTCCTTTGAACAAGTATCCATCTTGCATAAAATATTCACCCTGATTAAGATCCATGTTCCCAGTGACTGGATTCTTCAATTGTTCCACAATCTCCCAAAAATCATTATCAGACGCATAGAGATCCTTTAATGCAACAAACCCAATTACTTGATTTTCCATGGTTGTCAAAATATCATTGCACTGACTCAATGAATATACAACTTGATTCTTTCATCCTGATTTGTGATTCAAAACAAAGGTGTAGCCTTGTAAGAAAGAGACCCATTTTGCATGTCCATTGTTCAATTTATTTTGGGTGTTCACATATTTTAATGCAATGTGATTGGTAAATAACTCAAACTCTTTCAGCACTAAATAATGCCTCCAATGTCCCAATGCTTTCACAATTGCATAAAATTATACATCATATGTGGAGTAGTTCTTTCTTACCTCATTCAACTTTTCACTAAAGAATGCAATTGGTCTACCTGCTTGGATAATTACAAGTCCAATGCCTAAATGTGAAACATCACAGTCTACCTAAAACACTTTATCAAAATATGGAAAGGCTAATATGGGTGCCTCAACTACCTTCTTCTTTAGAAACTTATAACTTTCCTCAGCTTCATTGGTCCATCAGAATGCCTTGCCTTTGGTGCAATTTGTTATGGGTGCTACAATACTGCTAAAATTTTGAATAAATTTTCAGTAAAAGGTAGCCAACGCATGAAAACTTCTTACCTCTGTTATGCTCCTAGGACTAGGCCACTCCAAAATTGCTCTAACCTTCTCTAAATCCATCTTGAATCCTTCAGTCGAGATGACAAAACCTAGAAATACCAATTTTTCTTGCAAGAACCCAAATTTCTTCAGGTTTGCATAAAGTTGGTGTTTTCTCAATGCATCCAATATAATTTTTAAATGCTACAAGTGATCTTCTTTGTTGTCACTGAAAACTAGGATGTCATCAAAATAAACGACAAAAAACTTACAGATATAAGCTCGAAGCACAATATTCATCAATCACATGAAATTACTAGGTGCATTGGACAACCTGAATGGCATCACCATCCATTCATATAGTCCATCCCTGGTCTTGAAGGCAGTTTTCCATTTACCTCATTCGCGAATCCAGATTTGGTGGTATCCACTTTGCAAATCAATCTTGCTAAAATATTTAGCTCTGGCTAGCACATCCATCATGTTGTCCAAGCATGGTATAGGAAACCAATATTTGATGGTAATTTTATTGATTCCTCTACTATTTTTTCACATACTCCATGTATTATTATTTTTGGGAGTTAACAATGTTGGTACAACACAGGGACTCTTGCTTTCTCTTCCCAAACCTTTCTTTATAAGTTCTGTCACTTGTTGATAGAGCTCTGCATGTTGTGTAGGACTCATCCTATAGGCTACCTGATTAGGTAAAGATGATCCTGGGATTAGATCAATGTGATGTTGAATATACCTCTTTGGTGGAATACCATCAGGTAGTTCATTAGGGATAACATCAATTGATATGAAAATCATTAGACACCACTTATTTCTTTACATATATAGATGCAATATCTAACTTGATCCAGAATAATTTATTGATCATATTGGAGTGGTTTGCATAATTATGATGATGTGCTTTTTACCCAAAAACTCATAAATTGAATATTAGCTTGCTTAATGATAATGAGATGACACAATGGAAAATAAAAGTACTCAAATTACATACTTTTGCTTCATCTTTAAGTTCCATTCATTCCAATGAAAATTGCCTTCTCCATCTCAGGTATCAAAAACACATGTGAAATGACTCACATATGCCAATTTAATGGATGCTCTTAAATTACATTACTCAAAACAAGAAAATAATTTCACTATTGAAATCCTAGCGAAATTCTAAAACTTTTGACTATAAAATCGACCAATTTCCAAACTAGATCAATTTCACGCTCCTTAGCACGCAAAACAATGCATTAAATGTCCATTAATGACAAATTGAGAATTTATTTTTACAAATGACCTCAAATCACCAAACATGCCTCATATTCATGATTCTTGCGAAAAATGATGCAGAATTGATATAATAAAACTTGAAATTTCGTCAAGGTACCATTTGGCACGCTTTACAGTGCAACACCAAACTTGGCTTGTACTTGCACATACTTTTGTACAGTTCGTACCATGTTGGGATTCATGCCCTATCTCAGGATTCATGCACCTTGAAATCTATGCATAGGCATGTGTGCAAATGTTGGGATCTGTGCCCAACATATAGGCCAGGAATCTCCACTATATCTAGGTCGTGGCATATTGGTTAGAACCATCTGCTAAATTAGCGGAGGTTTTGGGTTCTTTTCCTTTCCATGCATATCCCATTGGTTATTTTTTAATTATAACATATAAATATATGTTATATATAACTTACCAATAGTGTGATTTTTGGGAACGTATATTATATGTTATAACCATAACATATGGTTATATAAACTCCATCGGGATATATGTGTTAATCTCTCCTCCGCGCTATATAGTGGTTGCATTGTATGTGCATAGACCAAGGGCCAAGGGTTGAGGGCTTAAGCCCTCTCGGCCCTTTGGCCACCCATATAAAACCTTATATTAAAATATATACATTTTTTTCCATATGGATAACAAGGAACATTGCATGGTGTGTTGGTGTGGAGGGTTATGTGAAGACTTTGAGTGGTCACAAAGGTCATAGGGTCGATTCCCCCAGACTCCATAAAATTTTACATAACATAAACCGTTACTGTCCATTAAGGGGTTGACACGTGCCAGCCTCTCATTGGCTAACCTTGCCATGTGTCAACAAACCATTGGAACACTTGGATGCCACTTGCCAATCTGTGATTGAACCACCTATGTTGCCCAGTCAGTTGTACGATCAATCCATGTAGCACCTTGGGGTGTGGACACGTCACATGTACAATCATTCCACGTGTCATTGTACAGACATAACACGTGTCCTTTTTACCCCTTTGATTTTTTACTTTGACCTTGGTTGACTTGAAATTTGACTACCAATAACTTTTGTGTACGAGCTATGTTTGACGAATCGTTTGCACTCTTGGAAATATGACAATGAGCTCTATGCAATGATGTCATTTTCGAGACTATTTGAGATGGTTTAATATTGAGAATTTATGGACCCCTTGGGACCTTTGTGAGTGTTCCAGGTCCTCTTAGACCTCTGTGAGCGTTCCTTAGATCCTCCTGGATCATCAAAATATTCTTCTAGTGACTTGGCCACTTTAGTAGGAATTGATACATTCTCCAAAAGTCCTTTTTGCACTATTAATGCATATCAGAATCTTGTTGCCTTCGTTTCCTTAATAAACTCTCTTTTTGACAACATATTCTCAGCTTTCCCCTCATCCTTAAGAGGCAATAAGATGACTTTTGATCTATCCTTATAAAAGGTGTAGGTATTCTTTCCTCCATCATGCATGACTATTCTGTCATATTGCCAAGGCCTCCCCAATAACATATAACATGCATCCATTGGAATGACATCACACCATACTTCATCTTTATAAGCCTTACTAATGGAAAACTTGATCAAACATATTTTATTAATGGTGACTTCATTCCCCTTTTTGAACCATGGAATTTGGTAAGGATGGGGATGTGTTTCATAGCGTAATTTCAACTTATCTACCATCTCTTTGGAAACCATATTCTCACAACTTCCACTATCAACAATAACGTGACATGCCTTTCCCCCAGGAGTGAATATGTCTCAAAAAATATTTGTTCGAAGCCAAGAATATTCATTGTCATTACTCTTCCTTTGCTCTTTTTTGGGAATCACCATTGACCTCTGTATCATGAGACTCTCCCCCACATCATGCGAGACTTCATATTCAACTCCTTCTTCTTCATTCTTATCTTGGACCAAGTTCAAACTAGGCTATTGTCCTTGCTTTGAATCTCGCATGTTATAATTTGGGCATTAAAGTGATAGATGACCCTCTACACCACACCTGAAATACACATAAGGTCTTCCTCTGCTACACACCATAACCTCTACCCCTCTGAAATCCTCTTCCTCGTGGTTGATTCAGGTTACCTTGTCAAGTATCTTCTGCTTTCTCATCTCCTTTGGATGATTCACCTCTGCCATATTTAAAACCACATCATGAGGTAGACGATGTACCCCTCTTTGCTCCTTTATTCCTTTGAGAAAATTGTCTGTTTTTATTTTCCTCGGCCTTTAAGGCTAATTGGTATGCCTCTTCCATGCTACAAACCCTGTGCAGGCTCAATTCATCTTGAATAGAAAAATTTTAACAATTCACATACCTTGCAACCATTTACTCATCAGTTTCTTGGCGATCAACACGAATGGACAACTAATAAAAAAATTTTGTCAGTTCCTCCATGGTGGAAATGTTTTGCTTCAAGTTCTAAAATCTACGAAAAAGTTTATAATCATAGTCTAGAGGAAAAAACATTTCTCCCAAATTTTTTCCCATCTTGCTCCAAGTCCTAATTTTATCTTTTCCTTTTTTTGTTCTATTTTTCTGTACATGATCCCACCATATCATGGAATGACCCTTCAACTTGGTGCATGAAAATATCACTTTCTTTTCCTCTGGCATAGGATGCGATTCAATTATTTTTTCCATGGCGTTCAACCAATCTATAAACTCCTCTAGTTTAAGATTCCCTGCAAATTCTAAAACTTCCATCTTGATCCTATCATTTCTCGCTTCTAGAGCCTTGAGCATCCTCTCTTAAGAAGTCACGCGCTCTAATTTTTCTTCTTGATGTTTTGTATGCCGATCTACATCTCCTCGGACTATCCCCTCATCAAACATTTCTCTTTGTATTATTCTCTGACTAGCCAACACGTTTGTAAGATCTTCTACTTTCCTTTGGAGGTTTTTCATATCTCTGCGCATCTGAGAAAGATACCATGCTCTTCCTCTTCCTATCCCAACCATCTTCCTGCTCTGATACCAGATGTCAATGTGCTTGGTATTTGAATGATAACTGGGTTTTTTGCTAAACGGATGGTTCTCCGACTATCACAATTCATCACATATTTGTCTTCTTTTATTCCCAACTCCCCTAGGAATCACTAGTAACATCCACAACATCTCTTTGCAAGCTTCCTTTGGATCTATGTATTATGCCTTTGTTGTGGAGAGGGTTACTACTTTCTGCAGTTTGGAGACCAGAGACATTGTTGTGCCTGCAAAAGTGTATAAATAACCAGTGGTGGAATTTCTAGTGTCCACTTCTTCAACCATATCTGCATTTGTATAACCTTTAAGCACAACATCATTATTACCAAACATAAACAATAATGACTAGTACCATCGAGATACCTCAAAATCCACTTTACTGCTTTCCAATGTTGTTTGCTCAAATTTGCAAGGAACTTGCTCGCTACTCCCACTGAATATGTAATATATGGCCAAGTACATACCATGCCATACACCAAGCTTCCAACTACTAAAGCATAAGGAATTTTACCGATTTCCTCCTTCCCCTTTTCATCACAAGGTCACAATCAACACTTAATTTGAAGTCGGTTGCAAGGGGTGTATCGATTGGCTTGGCATCCTTCAAATTGAACCTATCAAGCACCTTCTCAATATATTTTTCTTGTGAGAGCCACAATTTTCTCTTCTTTCTGTCACGTATGATATCCATGCCCAGTATTTGTTGTGTTGGACCCAAAATTTTCATTGCAAACCGACTGCCCAAATCCTTCTTCAACTTGTCAATCAAATTCTTATCATGTCCAATGACTAACATGTCATCCACATTAAGCAATAGTATAATGTACATTTCCTGGCGATACCTCTTGATGTAGATACAATGATCAATCTCTAGTCTTCTAAAGCCACGTTCCAACATAAATGAATCAAATTTCTTATACCACTAATAAGGTGTCTGCTTTACTCCATTGAGCCTCTTCTTCAACCTGCAAACCAAGTTTTCTTTATCTTTTGTTTTCAAATCTTCTGATTGCTCCATATAAATTGCTTCTTCCAACTCGCCATGAAGGAAGGTTGTGTTTACATCTAATTATTCACACACCAAATCTGAAGCAACAAAGGGACCAAGAATAATTCTAATTGATGACATTTTAACAATAGGTGAAATTATTTCAGTAAAATCAATACCTTCCTTTTGAGCAAATCCTTTCACCACCAACCTTGCCTTGTATCTTTCCTTTTTCCTTTCTCCCTCATGCTTAATCATGTACACCCATTTGTTTTGTAGGGGTTTTCTTCCTTTTGGAAGCTTTACCAACACCCAAGTTTCATTTTCCAATAAGGAATCCATTTCTTCCTCCATTGCCTTCTTCCATTCTTTGTTGTTCTCAACTTTACAAGCCTCTTGAAAACAAACAGGTTCACCTTTATTAGTCAATCAAATATAATTTGAGAGAGGATACATTTGTGAAGGCTTGTGAGGCCTAGTAGATCTTTGAGTCAATTGTGGTGGTGCATTTTCAGGTTGGAAATCTTTCAATGGACGCTGTACAATTTCTTCTTCTTGTTGTTCATCATCTTCCATTTGTCGTTCAACTTGCTCTTGAATATGCTACCCAATTTATTGCAACCGTGGAATATAAATTTGTTGTTCAACAGACCTGTCAACAACTCTTTTGACCACCATATTACCTGTAGAGTTCTTAAACATCTCTAACTCATTAAATATAACATCCATGCTTCTAATAACTTTATTGTTAATTGGATCCCACAATCAGTAACCAAACTGACCATCCACATATCCCCAAAAAATACACTTCATGGATTTATAATCTAGCTTAGTTCTATTCTCTTTGGGAATATGAACAAATGCTTCACATCCAAAGACTTTTAGGTGAGAATAATTTTCCTTTCTACTGGTCCAAACTTCTTCGGGAATGCCACCATCCAAAGCTGTAGTAGGAGATCGATTTATCAGGTAGCAAGTTGTCTTTACTACTTCTACCCAAAAATGCTTCTCCAATCCATAACTTGACTGTAACATACTCCTCACGTTCTCCATGATAGTGCGATTCATTCTTTTTGCAGTATTGTTTTGCGGAGGAGAAAGAGGAACGGTCTTCTCATGCTTTATGAAAAACTTGTCACAATATTATTTGAATGCATTGGAGCAATACTCCCTACCGTTATTTGTCCTCAAACAATTGAGCAATTGATTAGTTTCTCTTTCAACAACAACATGAAATTATAAAATATCTTGAATACCTTGCCTTTGATTTTCATAGGGTAGGCCCAAACTTTCCTAAATGCATCATCTATAAATGTGACAAAGTATGAGGCTCCTCCTAATGAATTAATATTTACTGGCCCAAACACATCAAAATGTATCAATTCTAATAAATTTGTTTTCCATTCATGGCCACTTCAAATAAATCAAACCCTTCGTTGCCTACCATAGATACGATGCTCATAAAGATCAAGATCATAGGATTTCAAACTTGGAAGTAGATTTTTGCCAGCAAGGATTTTGAGGCCCTTCTCACTGATGTGACTTAGATGCTTATGCCACAAATCTACTGAGATTTATTTTCTTGCAACCTATTGCTCTTAAGGTATACAGCGTTCATGTCTTGGATCCTTTAGCCATGTGCAATGCCCCTTTACTAATTTTTCAACCACCTTTTCCAAAGCTTGTGGAACAACCTTCATCATCCAATCATCCTACAAAGATCATACTCATGCATATGTCTGGAACATGCCTATCCCATTTCAATAAGATATGTTGTCCCTCCTTTTCCTTGATATGGACATCTCCCACTCCAACAATGCTCCAAAAGTGATTGTTTCCCAATTGCACTTTACCATAATCACTAGAACTATATGCAACAAAGTTATCTTTACTTGCGGTTACATGGTGAGATGCCCTAGAGTCAAGAATCCAATCAACATTATATTTGGAGGTGTATAAACATGCATCTTCCCTTGAAACAATAAATAAAACCTCATTCTGTGAAATTACAACAATATTCTCACCTTCATTTGTGTTGGTTGATGTTCTGGTTGTTTTTTGATCATTTTGTTCTCTCTTCCATATTTGGCACTCTTTTTTCATATGTCCCAGTTTTCCACAATGATAACAAGTGAGTTTGCCTCTTCTCGATTTCGATCTTCCTCTTTGATCTAGATGGATATCGGTGGCCATCCATCTTTTCCAACTGGCTCAAAACAATTTTCTAACATTTTTGGCAATTTACTATTTTTAGCAGTTTTTACTTCCAGGGTCATTTTGAGGGCCTAAATGAATGTTTTTCGGTATTGAGCTCCTCAATGATAGCCGAAGGCATGATTGGCCCCCAAAATGAATCTCCTCGGTGATACTCTTCCAACGGGCTATCACACGCCTAAAATGGAGATCGTATGCAAAAGTTACGACCCCGGGAAGTTGATGTACTAGCTTACCCAAACGGGGCCCACATGACTTTTGACGTTTCATCTCCTAGGGTTAGGTTTTTGGATGTCTAGGGTTTTTTTCATTCTTGCTTATTGTAAAAATGCCTTCAGAGCCTCATTGTAACTTTCTTCTTGCGAATGCGCGCTGCCGTCACATCTCTTCTCAGAGATAAGCCGCCACCATTCCAGCAAGCTTGTTTCCGCTGCATTTTACAGTTTCAGCTTATTTTGTTATTGAATAGAAAACCAGTTTTACTGTATCTCTGTTATTTTGTGTTAAGAACCTGTTAATAATCTGTATTCATTTCATTCTGCTCATAAAATCTGGATCAGTGGTATCAGAGTGGTCTGCTCCTTATCGTCTTAATGCATGTCCCCAACGAGGTCGGAGTACAAAGAGTTGGGTCTCGAGCTTGTTTCTCTTCAGGACAGAAGCTCTCGCACGCCCAAGCGACCTCCCATGGCAGGAGAAAAGAAATATGACGGGATAGGAGATCCTTTCAAACTGTTGATTGAGGAAGCCCTCATGCAACAGAGGAACGAGATGATGGATAGTTTCGCGCAAATCCTTCGGCGACTACCAACAGGCGATGCATCTTCTTCGGACGAAGGCGTCGCCCCCTTCAAGGTACAAATAAACTTTGATATTCCTATATTTGAAGGTCAGATAGACGCAGATGTTGTAGACAAGTGGTTGAATCTACTAGAAGGGTATTTTTCTGTTCATAAATTTTCGAATAGAGAAAAGATTACTTTTGCGCTCCTCAAAGCCGTTCCCCATGTCAAAGATTGGTGGGAAACTTTCTGTGAGCAAAAGGAAACAAAGGAAACCTCATTATTTTCAGTCACAGCCACCTGNTGCGCACCAAGTTGGGTATCAAAGATTCAGAGCGACATCTGGTGCTCAAGTATCGCGGTGCTCTGCATAGATAGATATAGACCGAAATGGAATTTCTATACATCTCATACTTGGGCACAGCCTACCGATATGCCGTCAAAATCGAGCAGAATCTCAAACAAAAGATGCGGAAATTTGGGCCTGGGAACCCCTCACAACAAAAGCCAGGAAAGGGTGGCCCCAACCCACCTAACAAAGGACAGAGCAAAGATGGACAGTATCAAGAAAACAAGTACAAGCCGTAAGCAAAGAAGGACACCGGAAAAACAAAGAAAGATACCAGGAAGTGGTGCGACTTCCATAAGAGCCCTTGGCATAACACTGCTGATTGTCGCTCAAAGCAGTCGTTGGTGGCCGAAGTGAAAGCCTCTAAATCAGATGCAGATTCTGACTCCAAGACAGAACCAGAAAGGGGAAGACGGATCATTGACACGGAACCCAGTGCCACCGTTGCTACCACCAAGATCTAGCCTGGTGAACCAGATGAGCCAGAAGAAGGAGAGCGCCTCTTCCATTCACAGATGTGGGTAAAAGGCACCCCGCTGCACTTCATCGTTGACAACGGTAGCCAGAAGAACCTCATCTCAGTAGAGGTCGTCAAGCAGTTGGCCCTTCCAACAACGCCGCACCCACAACCCTACACCATTGGATGGCTTCGCCAAGGAAGCGATCTCTGCGTCGGCCAACAGTGTCAACTGTCGTATGGCATCAAGCCCTTCAAAGACGAGGTATTGTGTGATGTTGCTCCTCTTGAAGTTTGTGATGTTCTTTTGGGCCAACCTTATTTATGGAAACATCATGTTGTATATGAGTCTNTAGGATACCCGAGGCAATCCCACCTAGTGCTATTTCCTTGATCTCTGCTAAGCAATGCAGGAAGGTCATCTCTCAGACGGGGAAGTTTGTCTTCTTCATGATTCACTCTTAGAATAAGCGAAAGATCGCAACCACGTCCAGGATCTCTGCGGCCGACCTCTCCACACAACAGAAGCAAGTAGATAAGTTCGTGGAAGAATAATTGGATATCTTCTCCTCGCCTACAGGGGTACCTCTGCACTGTCAGGTCAAGCACCCCATCGATCTGACCCCCGGCGCACCGCTGCCAAATGGGCCAGTCTATCGTCGCTCTTTGTTAGAGAATGAGGAGATCAAGAGACATATCCAAGAACTGCTCCACAAGGGGCACATACGCCCTAGCTCATCACCTTGCGGGAGCCCAATCGTGCTGGTACAGAAGAAAGATGGAACCTGATGACTCTGTATTGATTATTGGGCTCTGAATAAAATCACTGTCAGAAACTAGTACCCAATTCCCCGAATCAATGACCTCCTTGATCAACTCACGGGGGCCAAATACTTCAGTAAGATTGATCTGAAGTCTGGCTACCACCAGGTCCCGATAGAACAGACAGATGTATGGAAGACCGCCTTCAAGTCAAAGGAAGGAATTTTTGAATGGTTAGTCATGCCCTTTGGTTTGACAAATGCTCCAGCCACTTTCATGAGGATGATGGACTATATCCTGCGACCATTCACCAATACTTTTGTAGTGGTGTATCTGGATGACATTCTAATTTACCACAAGACTTGGGACGAACACTTGCAGCATGTTCAGCAGGTTCTGCACACCCTATGGCAGCATAAGCTATACGCCAACCTGGAAAAATTCTCCTTCGGCATGGACAGGGTCCATTACTTGGGCTATATCATTGATCAGCATGGCGTACATGTGGATCCAGCCAAGATCCAAGTCATCCGTGACTGGCCAGCCCCAACAACACTCACTGAGCTTCGGAGCTTCTTGGGACTTGCTAATTTCTACCGCAGGTTCATGTTGGGTTTCTCCCATATTGCATGGGCCCTCATCCAAATAAACAGGGGTGGTGGTAAGGTGAAATTTGTGTGGGGCCGGTCCCAACAACAAGCGTTCGATGATTTGAAGCAGCGCTTGTGCTCATCCCGAGTACTTTCACTACCAGACCTGCAGCATCCCTTTGATATCGAGACAGATGCTTCAGACTATGTCGTGGGCGCCGTTCTCACTCAGCATGGCCACCCCGTGGCCTATCATAGTGAGACACTGTCATATACTGTCCGTAAGTACCCTACTTACGACAAATAAATGTACTCCATTGTGCAAGCATGTCGCCAGTGGAGACATTACATTCTTGGGAAGGAGACAATCATCTACACTGATCATAAGCCACTGCAGTTCATGCAGACACAGGGAAAACTGCAAAATGACCGCCATCAAAAGTGGTCCACATACTTGCAGC
The DNA here is from genome assembly GCA_032191745.1 of Picea mariana. Classification (NCBI taxonomy): domain Eukaryota; kingdom Viridiplantae; phylum Streptophyta; class Pinopsida; order Pinales; family Pinaceae; genus Picea; species Picea mariana. Next base: position 481,890 of record JASDQU010736847.1, read on the forward strand.
AATTCCACCTCAACATCAAGTATAAAACAGGAAGCACGAATCGCGTTGTTGATTGCCTCAGTAGACTGCCAGTCGTGGCACTCACCACGGTGCTAGACTCTTGCGACTATGAGACATCTGGATGGCCCCAACTCTATGAGACAGACCCTGACTTCGCAACCACCTACCAAATGTTGGGTGCAAATGTAGTTGTCGATAATTTCCATCTCCAGGATGGGTTGTTGTGTCGTCTGGGCCATATCTGTGTTCCATCAAGCGAGCGAGTGAAGCTGATCTGGGAAGCCCACTACAATCAAGTGGCAGGACACTTCGGCATCGAAAAGACAGTGGCGATGCTACAGAAACATTTCTATGGCCGAAACTTCGACAGGAGGTCGGCAAGTATATCAGGTCCTGCACTGCCTGCGCTATTGCCAAACCGACCACTAAGAAACAGGGCTTGTACACCCCTCTTCCTACTCCTGACACGCCATGGGAATCCATCTCAATGGACTACATGTCGGGCCTCCTATCCACCAAGCAGGGAAATGACTGTGTTTTTGTGGTTGTTGATCGCTTTTCTAAGATGGTGATTATGGTTCCCTGCAAGAAGAGCATCACAGTAGAGGCCACTGCCAAGCTCTTCTTTGAACGAGTCTGGGTACATTTTGGAATCCCACAAACCATTGCCTCAGATCGGGATAGTCGATTTCTCAGCACATTCTGGTCGAGCCTCTGGTCACTGCTGGACACCAAGCTCACCAAATCCACGACCTTCCACCCCCAGACAGATGGCCAAACCGAGGTTGTAAATCGAATGATTGTGCATATCCTTCGCATGTATAATTCAAAGAACCCTCGCACATGGGATGAGAGCCTTCCTTATGTCCAGCATAGCTACAACCGAGCCTTACATAGCTCAATCAGCCACAACCCCTTTCAAGTGGGGTTGGGATTCCAACCATTGGGTCCCATAGATGTTGCACTTCCCCTTGCAGTCACCTCGACTAACTCATCTCCTGCTCCAACTGAAGCTGACAAAGCCACCCGGTTCATTGAGCGAATCCAACACATCCACCAACAGGTTCAGGATATCCTACAGAAGTCCAATGACAAGTACAAACAACGCCATGATCAACATCGAGTGCCGCATAAGTTTCAGGTGGGCGATAAAGTTTGGTTGCACTTGCAGAAAGAACGCCTTACAGGACCCCATCGAAAGCTTCGCCCACTCCGTTATGGACCGTACACTATCACCAAGGCCGTGGGGGATAATGATTTTGAGCTCAACATTCCTCCTTTCCTTGGCCTGCACCCAGTGTTCAACGTGGATCTCCTTCGCCCTTATTACCCACCATTATTGGACACCTCAGAAGTAGCAGAACAATTGACACCAATAGAGCTCAACCACGACTGCATACAATAGGCATCCAATGATCAGATTGTGGACAGACAGATCAAGGGCACTCGACAACAAAGGATCCAGCTTTATCGAGTCGTCAAAGCAGGGCAGCTCCTTCACCAAGGCAAGTGGCTCACCTGGGGCCAAATTCAACAAAAATTTCCTCATCTAATGGGGGACCTCAACGCAATGGAGACCATTGCTTCCTAAGGAGGGAGGATTGATCCAGATGGATATCAGTGGCCACCCACCTTTTCCAACTGGCTCAAAACAGTTTTTTGACATTTTTGGCAATTTACTATTTTTAGCAGTTTTTATTTCCGGGGCCATTTTGAGGGCCTAAATGAAGGTTTTTCGGTATCGAGCTCCTCAATGATAGTCGAAGGCATGATTGAGCCCCCAAAATGAATCTCCTCGGCGATACTCTTCCAACGGGCTATCACACGCCTAAAACGGAGATCGTATGCAAAAGTTACGACCCCGGGAAGTTGANGGGCCCACATGACTTTTGACGTTTCATCTCCTAGGGTTAGGTTTTTGGATGTCTAGGGTTTTTGGCATTCTTGCTTATTGTAAAAAGGCCTTCAGAGCCTCATTGTAACTTTCTTCTTGCGAATGCGCGCTGCCGTCACATATCTTCTCAGAGATAAGCCGCCACCATTCCAGCTTGCTTGTTTCCGCTGCATTTTACAGTTTCAACTTATTTCGTTATTGAATAGAAAACCAGTTTTACTGTATCTCTGTTATTTTGTGTTAAGCACCTGTTAATAATCTGTATTCATTTCGTTCTGCTCATAAAATCCGGATCACTCTTAACCTTAAACGTTGTTGATGACCTTGATCAATTTTCCTCTCACGATCAACTAGAGTTAGAGCTTCTCCTCCCTGGTTTTTTGTAATTTATTTACATCACAACTCCTCATTCATTAAGTTGTTGCTAACATCATCGAACTTCAGGGTTCTTGCAGGTGTCGAAGTGCTCATAGCTACAATCATATTCTCCCAGTTGTCTGACATAGAGCACATTAGTAAGATGGCTCTAATCTCATCATCCAAAACAATTTTAACATAGGCAAGCTAACTGGTAATTATGTTGAACTCATTTAAGTGCTCCATTATTGAAGCACCCTCCTTCATATTGAGATTGTATACTTTCTTCATCAAGAAGACTTTATTCGATGCCATATTTTTCTCATATAAATCATGCAACTTTTTCCATAGGCCTTCTGTTGTCTTCTCTTCGGCCACATTGAAGTAGACAGTTGCTAGAAATTGACGAATTATGGCAATGACCTTTCTGTATGTCTTGAGACAATCTTCATTCATCATCGAGGAGGGTTTCTTTTCTATTCCCTCAATTGGAAAATACGGATCCCTCAAAATCAATATATCTTCCATCAATGACTTCCATAGGGAAAAAATAGCCCCATTCAACTTCTCCATGTAACTCAATTTTGTTGTCTCTGTGCTTAATGGGACTCAACTCAAACAATAACCTGACACTGCTCAATTAAACTTTTAACAATTTGAAGCAACTAATGTTGGAAAAAAAGTCTTCTTGTGGCCCACAATTTCTCCTTTTGCCCCGATAGACAAATTCTCCCAAGATTTCTCCTTCTCGACATTCCAATGACCTCCCATGATTATACTAGTGGCCTCTTCTCACCTTAGACTTTTGATACTAGTTGTTGGGGTTATGCTATATTCATTGCCCAAAACCTCTGCATAATCTACAATGGAGATTGCTACGACCTGTAATTTTACCCAATTAGATCTGGAATTGCCTCACTCAATATCGACTTGTAAATCATGCAAGAGACCCCACGAATTCGCTTTACTTCCTATACAAAAAATTTAGTGCTACCAACAATGAAGGAGCAAAGATAAACTAAATTACACGCCCAAAGAAAACAGAGGAGGAAATTAAATTTGTCTTGCTTTATTTCAACGCACAATGATAAAGAATTCATTACATATTTATAGTTTTTATTCAGGGCGTCTAGAGCCTTTAATGACATGAAAAAGTTAGAATACAATCAATTTAGAAATGCTTGGGTCAACAACGAAGAAGTTTCTGGGTGTCTCATTCCAGAAAGTTCTACACCTTTTTGACTTTGTTGGCCATAGTAGTTAGCAACAACTTCTAGAATTTATGGAGACGATGGCGTGCTAGTTTTTTCAGTGGTTTCTCAAAGCTTCATTGTGCTTCAATGTTAACAATTTCCACCTCCTTCTCACATGTCTCAGACTTGAGGTCACGACATTAATCAAGGCACCTTCTTCTTCTTGTAGACTAACCAGCGATGGACAACACAGTCAAAGACCCAACAAAAAGGCAATTACGATGAAATCAAAGCATGAGTTCATTTAAACCAATGTTAATCACAACGCCCCAACACATCTTCATTGTTAGTTGACGCATGGAAAATAGTTTCTCCAACTATATTAGAAGCAAAGACAAAAACGAAAATGATACATCATGCGTGAAATTGAATTATGGTGACAAATCCGCATAGGATTCGATAGTAACAATTAGCAATGACATAAGAGGTTGAAGCCATGAAAGTTTGTGCTAGAAACATCAAAAGCCTATCAATAAACAATCAAAGGAGTTCTCGGAGAATACAAGCATTGATGGTAATTAAATATAATGATAGTATTTTTTCTAATCATGCATGAAAATCAAGCAAGCATCCCTTAAACAAATAACAAATCCACAAATTTTGAAAGCTAGAAATCGAAATAAAGCTCACCCCATTTGCCCATAAAAAAAGATACACAAAGAAATTAGAGAGCGATTACAAAAAATGATAACATGTTGCAACAAAATTGTAATAAAGGCACCAACCCAAATGAATAGGTGAAATGAGTAGGACCCATCACTTAGTGAATTCGAGAAACWAACCYGGCCATAAACCCTAATCACTSATTACATGCCCAAGTTGTGAACAAACCTATAATGCCATGATGAATTAATACTCAACAATAAAGACATAGGCATGCAAATTTGTGCCATAACCTCTACATGCCCAGGTTGTGAACCAAACTAGAATGCCATGGGAAATGGATGTTCAACAATAAAGGCAAGGACATGCAAGTTTGTGCTAGAACTTTGAAACCCTTATGAGGGAGCATGCAAACCAAACAATGAGGGAATTAGCTTCAATGATTGAATCAATTAGAGTAGTAGTTATGACATACCAATTCTCTAGGTATTTTGGAACCTTGAAACCCTTACGAGAGAGCACACAAACCAAACAATGAGGGAACGAAATTCAATGATTGAATCAATTAGAGTAGTAGTTATGATATACCAATTCTCTAGGTATTTTGAAACCTTGAAACGCTGCATGGATACTCCAACGAAGAGGACGTTGTGAGGTGCTTTTTGTTTATATGCTTTTAGCGAGAGGATGCTTTGGCAGGTCAATGATCATGAAAAGAAGCAAGCAACATTCATTATTTAATCCTTCAAAAAAAAAAAAATGGAGAACGAATTGAACATGGAGACCCTAGAAAGGGGCTCACGTAACGACGAGCTTTGTGTACAAATTGCAAACTAGACATCCATAAAATGCATGACAACCATAAAATGCATCTAGACAAAGATCCAATAATTTTTGTTAGAAAAACAGGACCGCGGAGCAATAAAATAAAACAAATGCAGAAACAAAACACAGAAGACACGCAATATAAGAGAGACACAAATTTACGTGGTTCACCCAGTGTGGGCTACGTCCACCAGAGAAATTGCCAGGTCCTTCCTTTATTATTATCCAACAAATGAAGGGATACAACCTACAGAAAAACCCGTTGTAACTTCCTCTTCTTTCTCTCATAGTCTCCTCTCTCAGAATACAATATTCACCATCATCCATAGTCGCAATACATTTCCCTCATAAAAGAGGGTTGCCTTCTAGGGCAAAAAACCCTAACATAATCTCTACCGTTAGATTTGCGACCTTATAATGAACGGTCCAGATTTACAATGAAATTACAATTATTTTTACAAGGCAATTTTTACTTTGGGGGCTTCGCCCCCAAACCCCCGCTGGGGGCCCGCTTGCCCCCAGATCCCCCAGCTGGGGGGATAGCCCCCTCGGACCCTGCAGAGGGGGTACCCCCCCTCTGCACTCCCCTGCGTGGAAGAGTGTACATACTTCTGGGGTGTAAATACCTCATGGGGTATAAACACGGCTAAAAGCAAGGACCTCTGAATCAGGAAGATAATCAGGCTCCACAACCAACAATCTCCCACTTGGAGACTGATCTCAACAACTCCATCGCTGTTGTATATGCTGGACTCTGAACCTTCTTGGACCTGGCAAATTTCTCATCTTCATCTTCATTCTTGAAGACCAATTGAAACTGAGCAAGAACTCAGTTTCTCCCTGGTTACTCCCTTTGTTAACGTGTCTGCAGGATTCTGGCTAGTGTGTATCTTTTCCAGCTTCAATTGTCCATCTTCCAAGGTGGATCATATGAAGTGGTACCTCAACTGTATATGCTTAGTCTTCGAATGGAAGGCTGAGTTCTTTGTAAGGTGAATGGAACTCTGACTGTCACAGTACAACCTATTGTTCTCCTGCTTCTTTCCCAATTCCACCATAAACCTTTGTAACCAAATCATCTCTTTACTAGCCTCTGTAGCAGCAACATACTCTGCCTCTGTTGTTGAAAGTGCAACAACCTTTTGCACTTTCAAAATCCAACTCACTGTTGTTCCACCTATAGTAAAAACATACCCTGTGGTGCTCCTCCTGCTGTCTTTATCACCTGCCATATCTGTATCAACATATCCCTGTAGAAAGGTGTCTGAACCTCCAAAACACAATGCATGTGTAGTAGTACCTCTCAAATACCTGAGAATCCACTGTACTGCCTCCCAATGTTCTTTACCTGTATTGTTCATATACTTTCTTACAACTCCCACTGCATGTGCAATATCTGGTCTTGTGCAAACCATTGCATACATCAAGCTGCCAACTGCTGATGAATATGGGACCCTGGACATGTATTCTATCTCCTCCTGTGTCTTGGGACACATTTCCTTAGTTAATTTGAAATGGCTGGCCAAATGTGTGCTAATTGGTTTTGCATTTTTCATTCTAAACCTCTCCAACACCTTCTTTGTGTACTCACCCTGAGACAATGTCAGTTTGCGATTTTTCCTGTCTCTTGTTATTCTCATACCAAGGATTTTCTTTGCAGCACCCAAATCCTTCATTGCAAATGAATTGGCTAATTTCTTCTTAAGCACATTTATATCCTGCATATTAGACCCTGCAACAAGCATGTCATCTACATACAATAGCAAGATAATAAAGCTTCCATTTTCTAGATTTTTAAAATAAACACAGTGATCAGAATGACATCTACTATAAACCTGTTCTGTC
>JASDQU010736848.1:6124-20536 GCA_032191745.1 Picea mariana
GTACCCCAAAGTGAGAGACGACATGGTTGAAGAAACAATGTGTCAGTGTGTCGGCTGTATTTTTGAATGTGGGCTTGCCTAAAACCCATTTGGTGAAGTAATCAATGATGAATACAATGTACTTGTGTCCATTGTTGGAAGGAGGGTTGCATGTCATGAAATCAATGCCCCTATTTACAAAAGTATCCCACTGTGATGACCAAGTGTAGGAGGGTAGGTGTTGCTCGAGCCTTATGGGCATCCAACTGGAATTTTTCACAACTTTTAACGGAGTGGAAAAAATTATGAAATAAGGAAGAAAAAAAGTAACCTTCCCGTACGATTTTTTGGGTTGTAGACATGCCCGATAGGTGCCCTCAGCATACGCCATTGTGGCAATCATTAAGGAACTTTTCGGATTCCTCAAGGGTGAGGCATCAACGCATGATGGTATCAATTCCCCAATGATAGAGGACATCTTTGATGAGGAGGTAACGTGAGGCTTGGTTTCATATACGATGACAATTGTCCCGAGATAAGTGTGGGAAATTTTTTTGAGTGTAGAGGTAAGCCAAAATATCACCATACCAAGGGTGTGTAGATGATATGAGGAAAACATTCTCATCTGGGAACTCTTCATTGATCGGGGTTTTGGTGGAGTTATATGGGAGGTCTACGAGAAGATCTGTGAGAACGATAGATTACTTACTCTTTGGTCTGTTGAATTCTAGGTTGTATTCTTGAAGAATAATGATCCAGTGAGAAAATTTTCCATTATCTAGTGGCATATTAGGAGGTACTGCATGGGGTTGGAATTGATCATGACTCTGGTGGAGCGGAGAAGGATATAGTGGCACAAATTTTGGACTGGGAGGACAAAAACAAGTGATAGATTCTCTTCATGGTTATACTTCAGGGGTGTCCCAGAGAAGTTTTTACTGATATAGTAGATGACATGCTCACATTGGTCGTCATCAACTTGAACGAGGACTCTAGCAACCAAGATGCATGATTCTGATAGGTAAAGTATGTAATCCCTATCATAGCCTGGGGGTCTGATCAAGGGGGATTTGTTGAGTGCCTCCTTCAGTGAATCAAAGGTGGCATGGGAATGATGGTCCTAGTGAAAAGAGGTGTCGCATAAAAGAAAGTGTAATAAGTCATGGGATCTGATGGCATAGTTAGGTATGAAACATCTCAGGAATTTGGCTTTCCCTTGAAGACTTTGTAGTTGGAATAAATTCCTGAGGGGAGGAATCTCATTAATGGCTTGGAATTTGAGGGTATCTACAGTAATTCCTTGTTGGGATACGCTGAATCTTAATAGGAGGCATGTAGTGACGCAAAAGACACATTTTAGTGGGTTTATCCCGATGTTGTATTTCTGGCAGAGTTCAAAGATGATCCATAGATCCTCGATGTGTTGGTAGCATTTTCTGGATCGAGCGATGAGGTCTTCCAAGTAGGACAAGATGATGTGCTTGAGATCATGGAAGGCATATGTCATTGTGTGTTGGAAGGTGGCCACTACATTTTTTAGTATGAAAGGAATGACACAATAGGAAAAGGTTCCCCACAGGGTTGTGAATGTAGTTTTGTATTGATCCACATGGAAGATTTGAATTTGGTTATAGATGGAGAATTCATCCATGAGTGACAGGAATTCATGACCTACACAAGCATCGATAACTTGGTCGATGAAGGGAGTAGGGAAGTTATCTTTGGGAAAATATTGGTGTAGGTCATAGAAGTTTGTGAAAACTCGAATGGTACCCTATTTTTTATTGATCAGGACAAGATTGGGGACCCAGTATGTGTATGCAATGGGGTATATGGATTTCAAAAGGTGGAGGGGGCATTGATTTTGGAGAATAGGGGAAACCTCAGGCCAAGTTTCAATGTAATTTTAAACAATGGCTGGGTGTAACCCTGGAATTTCGGTGTATGACCAGGAAAACACATTCTAATATTCTTGGAAAAGGGATTTGTATTCTATAATTTCCTCTAGGGAGAATGTTTCCCCCAGACTGATTTATTTCACTACATTGGGCTTGAAAAAAATGTCGATCTTGATGGTGGGTGAGATATTGGCCATGTTACCTTCTTCAAATGCATCAGCTGAAGGTATTGGGTTCTTGAACCAGTCTACATGGTTAGAAAGGATGAAATATTTATCTTTGATGGTACAGACATGGGAGTCTATTGGTGGTTGAAAGGTGTTGTGCACCAAAAAAAGGGGTTGATGATGAAAACCATCCCATGGGTAATTGGGTGCACATAAGACTTCTAAAATTTCTTCATCAAACTGAAAGGTGATGGAGTATAGGGAGTCTATAATAGGAGACACTAGGGTGCTGAGATTCATGAGGGTAGTTGGTGAAGGTTGGATATCGTCATTCATCCCTGAGGTAGATGGACCTACGGGAGGGGAATGGAGATAGTCGGTAGACGTCATGAATCAAATATCCATATATGAACTGGATATACCATGCTAAGGAGGATGGGGAATCTCGTAAACTGGTGTTACAGGAGAGTTAGGGGGGGGTTTGGGGGATGTCCTCACATCATGGTTGAATGGAAAGAGAGGTCAGCAGATGGGAATTGTGACATGTGGGAGGTATTCCATGACTTCTTAGATGGTGATCACAATTGGTGGGATGGGTGTGATGGAGGCCCTCTAGCGGGCTCGTCCCTCAATGATGAGGGGGCATCAATATGTGTAATGTTCTATTTGGTAACATAGTGTGCAAGGGAATCACATGTGTTTGTTTACTAACATAGAGACATAGAGAATGTTAGTAATTTGTGGTACCAAGGAGATGGGTTGGAATAATTTAGGTCATGTGGTTTTGTGCACAATTGCAATATTGTCCCGAAATCTAGGGAGGGTCAGGGAGTGGTGCGTGTAATGGTCGTATTGGGAGAAAATGGCACAAGCATGCTTGGTTCTCAAAATGGGAAGTTTGGAGGAAGCAGGTTCCGGGGATGCTGGTGGGGTAGCTTGTGTAGGTAGTAGTGGTGTACTTAGATGTTTGGGAATGAGATTCCTCAACTCGGGTAAGGTGGGGAAAAGGTTGGTGGGATGTCCAACGATGACGCATAACGCACATGGGGGCAGTATGCGTGGGGTGGAAGGGGGAATAGGTTCTTTCTTCTTACATGTGTCGTGTTGGGTTATGGTGTTTCCCCTATGGTGTGTAGCCTGGTTCCTGGTAGTGGTAGTAATTCCCCCAACTGTGTGACTAGTGGGATGGGTGAGTGGTTTGTCCATATCTTGTGGTGAGGGTACAACAGGTTGGGCTTTTAGTGATAAACTTAGTACCATGGTTGAGAGTTCTATATACCATACAGGTATGGCGAGGACTATATTAGGTAAGGTGAGAGTAGAAACAACTTGGTATGTTGTTACGCCTAGGGGAGGGTAAAAGAATGCTATTTGGGTGATGTCATGTGGCATCATCTTCCAAATGGGGATTTGACTTACAGGCGGTGGATTCTCTGATGTTCTTCCCTGAGGAGTCTATATGGGGAGTTCATTAGGAAGTATCAGGGTTGGATGGGAAGGCATGGATGTGGATTCCAATAAGTTCTCAATGGATGGGGGGTCTGATATCTCTACTCCATATGTCGTGATAAAACACATAGCGGTGGTGGTGGGATTGGGGTGTAGGAAGACTTGGTATGTACCAATCAAAGATGGATCTTCAAATATCCCTAATCCGATGTTTATCATTGGGAAAAGGTCGTTGCTCAAGTGGATAAGTGGTAGGACATTATCAATGTGCCTTGATTGGTTGGGTTCACGGTGGTTCAATTGATCAATGGTGATTATTTTACCATTTTGAGGGAATATCATTGTGTGAAATACCAAGGAAACTACATCTTGTATGATGTACATGTAGCTTCTTTGAAAGAGGATATCAGAATCCAATTGGGAATTATTGACTTCAATGTCGATAAAAATTCTCTTGTACCCTAGCTTGACTGGACCATTTTGGTATAGGCCTTCTGGTTGGGACTGTCTACCATCATAAGCTCGAAGAGTGATGGTGGAGGGGATCAACTTAGGTGACCCGAGTTACTACCATATTGATTTGGACATGATACAAGTCGATTCTCCTTCATCTGTGATGCAGCGATGGATGATGATATTCCGTATTTTGATAGGAATATGGAATGAAACTAAATATGGGATTCGTGGGTCTGCTCTTTCTAAATCAAATGTGATTAGATGTGTGTCTGCAGGATATACTACCCCCAATTGTGAAAGTAAGGCCTTTCGTTGGGAAGGAAATGTTTGAAGGACTTCCATAAATCACATTACAATGTGTGATTGAGTGAGATCGTCAATAATATTGTAGCTATGGGTAGCCTGAGCATGGGTATTATGAATATTCTTGTGTAAGGGTGTGTGAATCATACAGGCAATGGCTTCAACATTAGGATGATGAATCATCAACGGTTTTCCAGTTGGTGGTTGGAGAGCATCCTAAGTGGAGAGTAATGGATTAGGGGGTGTACCGTATTAGCGACTATGATTTTGTAAGAGGATTTAATCTTCAGTGGTGAGGAGGATACTATGGTTGGGGGTATTTCCTAAGTGGGTTTGGTCCAGTGGAGGGAACTACCCCTGCGGGTGTGGGAGTTGGGGCCCCTCTGGTTGAGTATTAATGACTCCTTGATGTAGGATAGGGTTTTGCAATATCGTCGGTGGTGGTGGTATATAAATGGGAGGTCCCTGCGGTGGTCGTTGGGGGTTGGGATCCCACTGAGGACTCATGGCATCCTTCATCCATTTATAGTAAAAAAATTAGGGGAAATGATGAGTGTAATGGCCATATTATCCACATAATATGCATGGTTAGTTAGTGCAAAGGTTGTTGTTTCTCCCTTTTTGTGGTTGTCCATTATTATTCCCCGCTTGAGGGTTTTGGTTGGGTTAGCATTGGTTACCCCCAACTTGGGTTTTTGTTGAGGGTGTTTCCCTCCTTGTCCCTTGTTCCTATTCTTTATTTTCTTTCGATTATTGTTTGGTTGGTGAGGTGGATTGGTTGTATTCAACTATTCAAAATATTGAACTTGTTGAAGAGTGGTGGGTTGGATGAAGTTGACCCCTGCCTGGTGTTGTCCATGTCATTGTAACACAGGTTGGGGGGGACATCGGAAGGGATAATATGGGTTACCTTGTGGGGATCCATATGGTTTATAAGAAGTGGAGGTGGCTCCATTATTAGTAGGTGGATATGAAGTTGTTGGTAGAGGAACCAATTGCGGGACAGGGACTGGATGGGGAAGGGAGGTGGGTAGATTTTTTCCTAGGTGGGGGAGAGGATGGGACATGAATGGTGGTGGGGGAAATGGGGGAGGGTAATATTTATTTCCCCCATATGGTTGAAAGTATGGGTTGGTCCCATAAGTGGGTATCGGTTGTGTGTTTGGTTGAGTATGAACCATGGAGCCAATCAACCCATCAACAACATGCGATGTTCCAGGTTTGTCTTGACCAAAGGGAAAAGGAAGAGGAGCATCTAGAAGGATAGTATGTAGGTACCCTGATTAGGAGTAGATGAGGTCAAACTGTTGTGCCTTGGTGATGGCTTCATGTTCTGTTTTTGGGAGAGTTGTATCCACATATTTGGAAAGGGTAGGAATGAGCAATCAGAGGAACCAATCTACCCTTTGTTGTGGGGTGGTATATTCCTTGAATATTCTTCGAAATCTACACCACTCATGAATATGATCAGAGACATGAACAACGGCGATCTATTTGTATTTAGAAAGAATTTCCAAACTGGTGTCATGACAGATAGGGAGTTGAAAAAAAATACATTAATTCTTTGTCTATAGACTCGAAGGATGCATGGGAACCAAAATTTTTGTATACGTACCATTTGGTCACATTTCCTGTGAGGGATCTCTGAAATAACCGTAGATGAATGAAATATTCCATTATGATATTGGAAAAACATCACAAGTGGAAGGGCATAACATGGTTAGCAGGGTCCTCTCCGACTTTTCCTTCAAACTTAGGAATGTATGAAGGTAGTTTTGTGGGCATATTCGACCTAGTGGGGTCATGGAATATGGGATCATTTGTCAATTTGGTTATATTTGGGATGTTGAGTGAAGCCAAGTAGGGCATGATGGGGGTGTGTCCTTCCATGTAATGGGAGGAAGTAGCTCCTTGGGAGCTTGTACTTTGTGATAAGGTTTGGGCTCTGCCTCTTTGTGGTGGATGAGTTGTTTGTGAGTTGCTTGGGATATGGCTTCAAGAAAAGTGTCTCCTAGTAATCTTGAGCCTAGTGTTGTAGCACTAAATGGTGTATGTGATGGTATTGCTGATATCTCAACGAAATTAGGAACACGGCCCGAAATTGGGGGTAATTTTCTCAAGCGTCTAGAAAAGTGGGGATACTGTGGTTCCCCTGTGATTCTAGCCTAGAAGTGGGTGTGTGAAAATAGTGTTGAAAAATGATAGTACAAATTTCTTTCAAATTGCTTTAAACAATTTATTCATAAAACTACATGTAATCAAGTGGTGAGAATCATACATCAAGAAAATATGAAAATTGGTTTGGGATTTTTGTAACTCTTCATGGGGGAATAAAAATCAAATAACAAGTGTACATGTCCTATCCAACATAAATTCCTTCCTTTCAAATAGCACTGGACCTCCAAAACAACAATCGATAGTGGGGCTGAAACCCACTTGAGGAGAAACTAGTGAAGGGGAGAACAATTAGCTATAATGAGGGATGAAGGGGGCATATCCTAGAAGTAATGGTGATATTTCCCAACAATTGTTCAAAATTTTACTGAGGTGTGATTGCATCCCACAAATGCCACCTTGGGTGGATAAATCCTAAGTTTTGGCTACAAAGATGCCTCCATCAAGAACGACATTTAGATTTTCGGCCTCAGAAATCAGTCAGAGGCTAGATTCTTTCCAAGGGTTAGGTGACCCAAGAAGGCACGCAAAAAATAACTAGACCTCGGCCTTTGACCCTTCATGGGTGTCTCCCTGCCTTATGGTATAGGAATGCTTGAGTGGGAGTATTTTGGCACCCTAATTCACAAATTTCAAAGTTTCAAGTGAGAAAATGATGATGGGGATTTATTTGGATTCCTATCCCCAGAACCGTAACTTAGACTAACAAATTATTTTTTGTTCCTCCTGTGGAGGTTATAAAGTGGGTTGATTATGTTTGTTTTTAGAATGTGAAATAATTCTGTGAAGATGGGGTCATGGACCAACTTTCTTATTTATGATGGTGTGAAAAAATACCCTTTACTGAACAAATGAAGCCCACAAGAGTTCCAAGTATCTAGACAAAAGGTTTTTGAATGAGTGAGAGTGTGTGCAAGCAGTGATGATGTTGAAAAAATATTTTAATAAAATAAATTCAAGATTTTATCATGGTGTACATCTTGTGGTCCTTTACTTGTCTTGTTTATATAACTTACTAATTTTTTTAAAAATGAACCTTGCAAACAAAAGGAAATCCTAATCTATCATGGTGGATATGATAATCCTTACTTGGTCCCTTTATCTTCCTAAGCCATTTTGTAATCTAGAAAACTTGAAACTAGTCCTAGATTGTGAGCATGTGGGCATGTGTGGGCCCTTACAATTTATTTAAACTCCTTATGTGACTTACTCTAACAATTGAAAACTATCCTAGGATTACATGCATGTGGTCATATGGACCCTTAAAATTCTTTTAAGATTAATTTTCAACAAGTAAGTTGAGAGGATTGGCCTCTTTTTCAAAGTGATTTGATTTACCAAGGGAGATGGAGACTTATCTAAGAAACCTCTTTTTCTTATTTCCAAGATCTCTCTAAGGTGTGAGGAAATATCATACTCCGAGATTGGTTTATATTGTGCTCTAGTCCTATTTTAGTGTGATGATTTTGTAAAAATGAAAGCTTTGTTATGATATTTAAAAGCATAAAACCTTTTAAGCCATCCACATGGCCACCAAGGAAATCAAAGATATTGTGGTTCATTTTAATCTCCCTAATTATCTATTTGTAATTTGGGGTTTATGTATGCAAGAATGAGATCTCATCCTGCTTTTGATGGATTTTAAAAATTTCTAAAGTAAAATCTAAACTATTGAGTGGAAGTGGGAAACTCAAGCCTTACAATTTTTGCAAATTTAAGACAGGTTTATGATAGAATGAAAAATAGTCATGCACAATGTGTCGAACGCATGGATTGAGAGTTATGATAGAGAACATATGTGTGTGAACCGCATGTTTATTCGTACCAAACCCACGCACATACAGATAATTTGGTGCGATGAAACTTTTGAACAAATTCTCTTACTGTGGGGTGAAATCCTACTCTCAAGGGGTGAAATTAGGTCATTTTTTACCCCTGCACATGCAAACAAGTAAGAAAGAAAACTCTAATAGCCTAATTGGGGAGAATTTTGATTGAAATCCCTAGCATGGTCATCGATCTGTTGGGTTCCTTTTGTCACAAGGGTGAGAAAAAGGAGTTCCCTTAACTATCTAGTTAGGCTATCCAAAAAGAACAATAGATATTTAGTTGGTTAGTGGCTCAACTAACATAAAGAAACAAGAAATAAAACACAATGAAATAAATCTAAAATAAGAAAGCAATAACTTAAAATGAATGTAAAAAGAAAACATAATAGATAGATACCAAGTAAATTGATCTTCAAATTGATGCTCCTTGGAGAAATATGGGAACTTATTGAGTCCCAAAGTACAAAGTCTTCTTTCTTCTATCAATGGATAACAAAGGAAAATGGTGAAGAAAATAGTGTTTGACTACTTAAGAGGAGAGAGTCCTAACAGTTTCTATGGATGCCCAAATATTTCTAAGAGGAATATGTCTTCCCAAATCTAAAAATGATCAGCATAACAATACTCAAATGCTTCTTCCTTTTTGTATACAATGGCCCTTTATTTATAGGAGGATGGAAATTTTTTTCCCAACTAGTTTCAAATGTGAATGGGAGGCCCTTGGAGGTACCTTCCATCATTTTCAGTGATCCCAATGAAACAATTGGGGGTGATTTTGGGTATGGGGGAGATTCACTCCATCCCAAAAGTGGTTGAGGCCCAACCAAACTCATCAATGTGTTGTTTATGCATCCGCACGGGTATTTTGATTATCAGTCATGTGTACAATGTGATGTGTGCATCGTACACCATGTTATCCCAGACAGATGTGTGCTCACTACTTTTGTTTGATGTGCATGTATTTCCATAACCACTTTTATATAGTTTTACGATTTCCTTTCCAAAGTGAGTCTAATCCTTCCATAATTATTGGTAGTATGTTGTGTTTATGTTAACTATTTCTTCATCCATTGTCTGTATTTGTGGTGAGACATTTTCTGGTGATAACAAATTGGACAACCCATCCTTTCAATATTGTCTCATCTCCTCACATATTGTTTTGCATCTCTGAAAATAGAGGGCCTATAGCACCCCTACTAAAGGATTTTATAGGTTGTCCTTTTGCCTAAAAATTTTCCACCGCAAGGCTCATCATGGAAATCCTTCAAGATATCAAACATTTCATCCTCTCTAACACATATATGGATAATTAAATTTGCTCCAGTGTAGAAAAGGTCTCCTCCAATCCTGCAGTATTTAGCACTTTGCCTAATAATCTTGTTTTTTTATTTTTCTTAAAAGAGCAAGGGAAATTTTCCTGTGGACAAATAATTCACAATGTTAGCAAACCATGGAGATCTAACAAAAATTTCAAATAATTGTTCATCAGGAAAAATGTCTACTACAGGAATGGTCTCACCGAGATTATTGATACGGGAAAGGAAATTTCCCCCCTAATTCCCCCTTCCTGGCCTATTTAAAACAATGATATTAAATTTATGCAATAAGAGAGGCCATATTTTTATTCTACCATTTTTAATTGGTTTATTCATAAGGTATCTAATGAATGAATGGTTAGTATGCACAAAAATATCATATCATGTAATGTAATGTGAAATTTTATTTATTGCATAAATGATTTCCAAAAATTCCTTCTCCATAATAGTACAGTTGAGTTTAGCAGGAGTCAATTTTTTACTAACAAAATAAATTGCATAATTCTATTGATTTTATTTTTGTCCAAAAACCACTCCTATTTTTTTCTTAGAGGCATTTGTTGATATGTGAAAAGGAAATGTCCAATTGGGCCCTCTCAATACTAGAGTTGTATATAAAAAAAATTATTTCTTTAAAGGAAACCTTACAGTTAGTATCCCAGTAAAATTTGACATCCTTTGCAAGTAATTTAAATAAACGAGATGCAATTCTAGTAAATATTTTGATAAACCCTCTATAGTACCCTGCATGACCAAGGAATCTTCTCATGTCCTTTTGACTGGATGGAGTTAGTAAATTGACAATCAATGCAATATTCAATATATATACCTTAATGTTACATAATGTTTCACCCGTGAACATATGAAACTTCCATTAGATTACTACACCCCTATACCATGACAAAAAAAGTACAAGTGGACACTCACATCCCTCTAAAGTTATCTTAACCAATCAGAATGAGAAGGAAAGAAAGTACATGATAATCCTATTTTGACGATTGTCCTCGCTACTTATAATCCTCAGGATCGATCTCCAATATCCCTGGCACAAATTGATATCTACAATGGAAAACAAAGGAAAAAAACTATCTCCTACTCTACAAGATTATATAAGGAAAGTCTATCTACCACGATTAGAGAAAAAAATGTACAAGCAAATGTAACAAGACATAAACTTGAAGTAAATAAGCCAAGTATATATTAATTGGAAATCCAAAAAGAGGCACTTACAAACTATGTATGATGTTGCATCACTTCTCCAATATCTCCTCGTCCATTCCTTGAACGAATACTGACATCAAAATGCATATCAAAGGTTTGATACCTTAATTGTTCCTCCATTTACCTTGGAAATACTTTCGATATATAGGCTTTGAGAGGCACAACTATTAGAATTAAAGAGATGTGCTCATTTTACCATAGAAAATGTCACTATTGTCACCCAACCATAGGCATGCATCCACCCCTAAGCACCATAAATTTTTCTATATAGAATGATTCCAGAAGCAACACTAGAACCAATAGATAACCAAGAGAGCTCATATTTCTCCAAATATAGCTCACCAAACAGAAAGTCCCAAAGCCATAGAACAAGAACAATACTCATTTTCAACAGTTGCAGTTACACTTACCAAGAATACCACCAAGAATCATCACCAAAAACACCACCAATAGATACTATGGGATATGGTGCACATCTTAGGCTATATGGTGCTAGAGAGAGAAACCAAGAACCATACCAGAAGATTCACCTTCCATGCTTGCACATACAGCTCCAAAATTACGCCAAACTTGACTAAGAGAGTGTGTGAGGTGTGTGTGTGTACAAATGATATAGACCATATCTTATTTATAGTGGTTCTTTTCACTTGTCTGGGTCAACTAATGCTTTTATAATCTAATACTTTAATATTAATTATTTTACTGAGTTGACTTGTCTTCTAGGGTATCTACATATTTTCTTAGGGTTTCTCTTGCTTCTGGAATATTCTATTCTCTCCAAAGGTTACACATGGAGTTTAATACCTCCCAAAACTACCATAATATCAACACTCCCTCCTAGCTAGGGAGGTATTAACACATAGCATCATCATAGCCACATAAGCTATCTCATGACCATGTAGATCAATTCACGAGAAACATCACCACTATCAATATCATCTGATAGAATCAACTACATCATCTATCGAGGAAATAATCCATATTAGTAATCAAGCATGATGTTGAATAAGTCACTAACTCAATAGAGTGACAAGGAACATTATTCTAATATAGACCTACATCCTAGAATAATGATTGTCCCAATAGATGTTGAAAGTTCTCAATGGCTCCAACAACCATCCTCTCCATTGCATCATCTCTAAGATGTATGATCATATCTAAGTTGTACCAACATGATGCTCCGCATCATATCTAATATGTACTAGCATGATCATATCTAACATGATGTGGAGTACCATATACAACATCTCTAAGACATACTATCATGGTGTCAATGCACCATCTCTAAGTTGTACTTGCATGATGTAGATCAATGCCTTTGCATCATCTCACTATCCATCTAGATGGAAATTATCTCCAACACGAGTGGTATCTCCAGGGAAATTAGAACAATGACATCCAACAAAACACAATTGTGTCTATCCATAGTAGCATACAACTATTTTCCAGTGCTACACAACCACTCCTAGTAGCACACAACTACTAACCAATGACACACAATCACTACCAGTGGAGCACATCCACCACAATAGCATACAACTATTGTCCAGAGACACACAGTCTCCACAACAATCATATCATATGATATCAACAATGTCATGATACGAACTGAATCATCTGGGCCACTCTTCCACTCACATCTATGATATCTGGAAGAGCATATTCCCTTGGAAAGTTAAACATCTCCCATGGGTTTTCTGGACTATTCTTCCCAATCATAGAAGAATAATTCTCCCTAATTCATGAACCTGGACCATTCTTCTAACACTAATCATAGTGGAACCCAGAGAGAATGAATCTTCCCTAGGGAATGACTGTCCCTGATTGTTGAACCTAGAACATTCAACCTAAATCGACCATTATTCTCACACTAGTCACATTGCAACCTAGAGATAATGATTTTTCACTAGGGAATGATTGTCTAGACCATTTCCTATGGAAATGATTGTCCTGAAACAACCTCCTACATTGAACCATTCTTTGAAACTGCTCACAACTGTGAACTTCAAAATAATGACTTCTCAAAGAGGTGGACCATTCTTCTTGACAACTACTCAGAGTGACTACCAATGAAAATGATTTTCCTATACCATTCCCCCACACTGGCCACAAGGGGAATCCTTGTCTATGGTACATCAACAATCTATCAAACCATTTTTGTTACGAAAATGACTATCCACTCTGGACCATTTTCTGAACTGGAAAATGACTATCTGACAGAAATCCTGGACCACTTTTCAGACTAGAAAGTGACTGCCCAACTTGGACGATTTTCCAAACTGGAAAATGATTTTTCATAAATCAATAACATATCAGTACTCCCTCCAAATATGGGAGTAATCACTTCCCTTTCTAATAAGGAAGTCATCTCCACGAGTCCCAGCTTGTCCCTTAAGTGAATAAAATTTTCATATTGGATAGAGACTTTACCAAAGTATCTATTATCTACTCATATATGGAGATATATTGGAGAACCACTTCCCCCCTCTGGACTCTATCATAGAGAAAAAAATACTAGATCTTCAATGTGCTTCGACCTTTCATGGAACATTGGGTTCTCTAAAATATCCACACAGATCTAATTATCACAATATATCAAAGTTGAATCCAACACCTAATTAGACGGCCCAAAAACAAACTTATGGAGACACACTACTTTCGTACAAGCTTCACGATTTGCAATATTTTCTTCTTCTGCAGTGTTGAGTGAAACAAACTTTTGTTTCCTGGTAGCCCATGATATCATGACAAAGCTCAAACTGAAACATATCCAAGAAGCACTTATTCTATTATCTTCACTCCCTGCCCAATATGAAACAATAAATCCAAGAAGTTGTATATCATGACTCAAATGTCCATGAAGTAATTTCAAGGCATTATTTGCAATTATTCAATTTTCATGGCTAGGTTCCACCTAGAACTATTTTCACAAGAAAGCAAATATATGGCTGAGTATTCTCCAAATACATCAACGATCCATTCAATTGTCGATACAAGGATGGGTCTACTGTATTAGAGTCTCTAAACTTCTTTATATATGTCATCATGGGAGTATTCCATGGATTTGTAATCCATTATCCCATACTTATGAAGAACCATTTTGATACACTTCCTTTGTCATAGAAAGTTTTCACCATGTTTTTGTTGTACATGAGAGGCTCTGCACCAAGTTTCTTGAATCCATACAAGGTATTCTTCCATTTTCATACAAGGTTCTCTTGAATCAAACCTATAACTTGAAGCCTCAACTTTTATGGACGGTGTGTTTGTTCCTCTGATTGCACTGAATCCAAGATTACAACTTGGAAAAGGTCTCTAGTACCTTCTCTGCAAACACACTCATGTTTATCTAGATGATATAACTTGGATATCATATAAAAGTTCATACCTTTGAAGTCTTGTAGCATCATCCAACTTGTCTTCCAATATGAAACTAGATACTATCTTGACTGGAAGAGATTAGAAGAATATTCAATGATTATAACAAGCTAGAAAATCTAAAATTTCAACTTTGACCACAAAATCAATTTGACCAGAAGTCAACCTTTGACTTTGAATTTGACCAATCAACCTTTGAATTTGACTATTCAAACTTTTACTTTAACTTAGACCAAAAAAT
>JASDQU010736848.1:23617-56704 GCA_032191745.1 Picea mariana
TATTTCTTTTTTAACGAGCTTAATGAGGATACCATATGCTCGATATATCTCATCCTTTAGATGATTCCCTCATCGTATGTTTAATGAACCTAAGGAAGGAGGGGGTTGGTCGTATATGGGTCCTAGATATTGGACTCACATAGGTCCTTCGATGTATAGTTTTCATATTTAGAGAGTTTGAAAATAACTTAAAGATGACTCCATGGATGGATTTTTCATAAATTTAGTCTCCCAATCCTGAAAAAAGTGTAAAACAATATAGGGGAGAACTCTTCTAATCATGATTGATTAGAGTATTCATTTTTCATAATTAGTCTCATGAGGCCGAAAATTACATAAATACCACTCGAAAGATTCCCTTTCAAAAATTTTAACGAGTGCGAAAGGAAGCAAGCTCACGTAATATTATTTTCATGTTTCAGGAGTATGAAAGATATTAAAGGAAACTTGGTAACCTATTTTCATGTATTAATGAGCATGAGAAAGAACAAAGACTGAACTCGACACTTCCCAATGTAATTTCCAAAGGTTTCGAACAAAACCCATGTATAGTCGGTACTTTTCCCCTGACTTGCATGATAGAAGCTAGTGGATTTTCTCCAACATGATGTCTAAAGGTTGGAGATCTTCCCCCCCCCCCAAGCTTCATTTCATCCACCGACGCCTATGTTGTCACCGATTTCTGTACCAAATGGAGAAAAAGGGTCAACAAAAAAAGGTGGGTGAAAGGAAGGTTAAGTTACAATATCTAGTGAAAGACTCGACTCAACATTTATTATATCTGGCGAAAAAATTGACTCAACATTTACGAGATCTAGAAAAAGACTCGACTCAATGGGAGAGGTGGTTGTTTCATTTTTTAATGAGCTTGTCACAGAGAAGAAAACTATGCTCACATGGTAGGTTTCATTTTTACACAAGTTTGAAATTAGAAACTATGCTTGGATCCCTCTGTTTCATTTTTTAACAAGATTGACATAGATATGGGAACTCTCCTCGAACATGGTTTCATTTTTTAACGAGCTTGAAATCAGAAAATAAAATATGCTCAAAGATATCTACTTGATCACGGTTTCCAAGAGGAAAATTCTTTGGAAGGAATACATGTCAAGGGAAAAACCTCAATCATGGCTTCCAAGAGATATTCACTAGATGGTAAATCCACACTCTGTAAGGAATACATGTTGAGGGTTGCGATATGGGTAGGGAGATCAGGCTCTAATATCCCTATTGAAGAGATCACCATGTCAACTACTAGATCTAAATCATAAGAAAGGAGATATTCCTTCTCATTCAAAGTTGCATGCATGGGACATGCTACCACATAATTGACCTGCGATGTGGTGGATGTCACTGGCATGTAAGGATCATTTAGGAATGTGATATGGTTGGCCATCATATGAAGGCCAATGAATGAAATATGGTCTATGGTCACTATGTTTCCATTGTGAGGGAAATGCATCATTCAAAATACTATGAACAAAAGATCCTTTATAGCATAAACATAGTCTCGCCCGAGGAGAAAATTAAAATGCAAGGGTTCGTGGACTACCATCACATCAATATAGACCATTTTCCATCCTAAATTAACAGGAAATTGAGGAAGGATCCCTAAATTTTGAAAATCCCTTCTGTTAAAATCCAACAAATTTTGAATCATCGACGCAAGTGAAGGAGAACCTAAAGATTTCCAAGCATTGGAGGATAAAATACTAACGGATACACCTTCATCGATAATAGTCTGAGGAATGTCCCTACCAAAAACCTGAACAATAACTTGGAAAGGTATATAGGAAGGGATACGAGATTACATAAGTTCACCCCAATCTAAAATAATGGCCTCATTACTCGTAGGGGGTTCCGTTGGGAGGGGTGAAGTGACCCCTTGTCCAGAAGAGTCCATAGAAACAAGAAATACCCAAGGGAAATCCTCACTCTTCAATGGAGGATTGGGATCGACCAGGGGTGGTATTGGATTGACCACTTTAAATTCACTCTCCAAGGGGAAATGGGATCGATCAAAGGTGAAATCGAGTCGATCACTTGATCGACCAACTCAACTGATGATGGAACCATATGGATTACCTAATCAACCAGATTGACCAATTCATCAACCAATGGTGGGTTGGGATATGGAAGTTGTTGTTGCACATCAACAATCATTTATAACATATATGAATCCTCATCTATACGAGGGAATAGGTAAATGCGGTGCATAATGCGGTGCATATCACATAACAAGCAAGGAAATTTAACTTTACCCTTCTTACTGCCAACTTGATTATCACTAGTTTATGGTTTGTCACCAGCATGACCTGTAGCAGCTGACAACGTGGTTTGAGAACCTTTTAAGACATGTAGCTGAAACATGATGAAAAAGAACAATACCTTTTGTATACATCATAAAAAAAAAATCCTTGCTTAAGGCAAGTCTTGTTTCTCGAGATCTATTTAAAAACAAATCCAGGTTATCTAATGCTTCAACAAAAGTATATCCATAAACTAAAAATTCATCCATGTACACCTCTATAAAATCATCTAATAAATCAACAAAAATAATGAATACTACCCTTTGGAATGTGGAAGATGCATTACAAAGACCAAAGGGTAAAATCGTGTAAGCATAAGTTCCCCAAGGACAAATAAATGTTGTTTTTCTTGGTCTTCAGGTGATATTCTTATTTGGTTATATCCATTGAAAACATAGAGGAAAGAAAAGTATTTCTTTCTAGCCAATGTGTCCAGGACTTGGTCTATGAAAGGTAGAGAGAATTGGTCCTTTAATGTGGATTTATTGATTTATTTGTAATCTACACATACCCACCATTTTCTATTTTTCTTGGATACTATTACCAAGGGTGAAACCCATGGACTATCTGATATAGGTTAGATGAAACCTATGTCTAATAATTTTTGAATCTCCCCTTTTACAATGTATTTTAAGGTTGGTTTCATTTATCTTTGTGGTTTTTAGAATAGTTCAACATTTTCCTGTGTGTATGTGTGTGTGTGTGTGTGTGTGTGTGACGGGTACAAGTAACAGGATGGATACCCTGCATGTCAGTGTAATCCAAATAAAAAGATTTATAACATTTATGAAAAACATAAATTAATTGTTTATGTTGTAACTCATTAAGATCAGAATTAATGTTTAATATTTTCCAGGGAAAAATTTCAATAACTTTAGTGCAGGAATTTGTTACAGAATCAATATGAAACACAATTTGAAATAAATATGTTAATCTATATATTGTACATGTCTCATGAAAATTCTTCCCAACAAGATAATGACCAGAAAAATGTTCAGAGTTTGATGATGAAGCTTGTGAAATTGATGATGTATATGTAGATGGTTCAGAATTTACTACCTTCCCCCTAAAATATGGAGGAAAATAAGGATGACAAATAACATGATTAAGATGGTTTTCATCTGTATTTTCCATAATATTTAAATCTTGTGAAATGGTTAAAACGAGATGAATTATTTCATTATTTGTGTTTGTTTATTTTAAACATTTCACTTTCTCTAATTCATTCACTGATTTAGCTGGGGGGTAAAGTTTGATGTGTTTTATTTGATATCCATTTGTAATTGTCATATATCCTGATAAACAAATAATGCATGTGTTAGCTATTTCCAACCATGGTCTACCCAGGATTAGAGGATGTCCACCCAAATTTGGTTTAGGTTGAAGAATCATGAATTATTATAGGTATTCCCAGGAATCTAATGAAACACTGATATCTTTGGTCATACCCTCTGGTTTAATATCTGATCTATCTGCTAGTTCAAGAATCCTAGGGGTTTGTCTAAGATTGGCAATGTTTAATTTTTCGTGGTTTATAATGTCATAACATTTATTGTTGCACCTAAATCTATGAGTGTGTTTGGGATAGGAAAGTTGTTGACAAATATTGTAATGACTGGAATCCCAAGGTCGACATACTTTTCTAAAGTTTGTTTGGTGGCTATCAAACTAGCTAGTCTCCCAATCACTTGTATTCTCTATGGATATTTTATTTTCTTTCCAATCTTTTTATCACACAATTCCATCATTATTTTAGCATATATTGGGATCTCTTTAATGGCCTGAAATAAGGGATTTTTTATAAAAATATTTTTTCGTTATTCTAAAATATCAAGTTTAGGTAAGATTTCTATTTTTTCTTGTTTTTCTATCAACAGTCTCCTAGGAAAAGGTGTTGTTTTAGAGGGTTGGGTATTTTCCTGTGGGATGTGTAACTATTTTATTACTATTTTATTTCGAACTAACTGGTTTTCCTCTACTTTTTTTTTTTCAGTTATTATGGGTGATTTCCGATTTATTACCTTACTTGAGTATAGATTTATTTCATGTAATTGTGTAGGAAATTCCTATAATACTACATGTGAAATAACATAAGTAGGAAAATTGTTCACTTCGATATTGTAGACAACTTTGTCCTTATGATTACATGGATTTTTCACTGGATGAGAAGGAATTGGTGTAGTTCGCGGGGGATGTTGAGTTGAAGGGAGTTGTAGGGGTTGTGACTGAGTTAAATGAGGTGGTGGAATTAATGGGAATGGATGCTATATAGATGAAGGATATTGTGGGATTGATTATTATTGATGTTGTTGGGGGTAAAAGTTTTGTTTTCGATAAGATTTTTGTGGATGATATCAAGTTGGATATTTTTTTTGTTTAAAATTGTAGGGTGGTTGAGTACCATGGTCATTACCTCTCAAATTTTGTTGATAAGGGGAATTATAGTTGTGTTGCAGAGGCCATGATTTCCATGGCATGGGAGCACTCCAATAGATTTTTGAAGGATTATGAGTGGGAGATCTAGAAAATTGATTAGAAGGATCTTGTGACATACCCACTGGTTGTGGATACCATGGTCCCCTAGGGGAAATGTTGTAAAGTGCCTCTACTACTTCAATATGTACTTTGAAAACAAATTTTAGTCCAGGAAGTGAGGGACAATCTCATGTCGCATGATTTTTTTCATAAAATGCACAGATATGAATCTTATTTAGTGGAAATTCATTTTTAAGATGCTTCTTTATGAAATCAGGACAAAAAATAACTAAAGCTGAAGTTTCCTCTTGCTGGATTTTATTGACATTAAAAGCGTCAAATTGAGAACTTAATGCGCTAAGAAGTTAAGTTTTGAAATTATCTAACAAATTACCAATTTCAGTCTTAATAATACTCCCTTTAGTTGTTTTAGTGGCTTTTGTTAGAATGTCTGTCTATCCTTTTCCAACCTTGGCTTTACCTATAGAACGCTTCCCGCAAAAATCAACAATTTGTTCAAATGGTAAGGATGAAATATCACCAAAACCCATGAAATTAAGAATATCAATATATAACCTGCAATAGGCTTGATATTTCTTAAGAAATATCTTCCTAATGGTGTCCCAATGTGCTATTATACTTTCACCTAGTCCCATAAACCCCTTCAATGCAATGTTTTTCGAAGTGGAAGGAAACAATCACAATTTGTAAGTATCATCGGTATACCCATATGTTAGACACAAAATATAAAATAAAAGAAATGCATTAGGATCTTCAGAAGGCATACCATAGAAATACAAAAGACCAGAAGGTGGAATATTTTTCATCTTTGACTCATTTCCAAATTTAGTAGGTATACCTAAAATGGGAAAACCAAATGTAAATTATTCTTCCTCTTCACTTGCTATGTTCCTTTCTTCATTTGGACCTTTAGGAATTATTTCTCCACCTCCTTATAGTGTTATTTCTCCTTCACTTCCTGTACTTGGTGTTCTTGGTATTCTCTCTCTTTCTATTACACCTCCTCATTTTCTTATTCCTCAAATATGAGATTCTTCATTAGCCATCTTATTGTCCCAAAATATTCAAAATTGTTTACTCCAACCTTCTGGTGCTTCCTCTGGATCTTCAACTTGTTCAACATTATCTTATGTTTGATTTTTCTTCAAGCTTTCTACAACAATCATTTTCTATGTATCCTTTTTAGTACCTACAAGCAAGTTAATATTGGGGGGTTGTATGGATGTTTTGATAGGTGGTTTGATAGATGGCTTAGTAAATTGCTTTCAAGATGATGAAGCAGGTGGCCTAGTAGATGGTTCTAAAGTGGTTTAGTGGGTGGTTTTCTAGGGGGTTTTGGTTTTTATCAGATTTTTGAATTTTCTGGAACAACTTCTCTCTCTGATTTAATGTATGTACCTTTACTATCTATAGGAATAATTGGTTTATGAATTCAATATACACATGACAAGGACTTGTTAATACTCAGTAAAGTGAATGTGCAGGTTATTGCCTATTGTATTATTGTTTTCACTCCTCCCTATAGAACATGCACATCTCAAATGATCTAGCTGTGTATTGGTGGCAACCCACATCTTCTAGATGGATCACATACAACTTTCATATTGGTAGTTACAATTTTTATTTTGGCAGTTATTTTCTAGATTTTTGGGTCCTAAACTTTCGAGGCCATTTTGAGGCCCTAAAAACCGATTTTTTATCCCGCTACATTCACACTATTAAAAAAGTTAGAGTGTGATGGAATAATGTGTAGTCCTCTAATATACCTGTCCAATGGGCTATCGTGTGCCTAAAATAGAGATCGTGTGCAAAATTTACGACCACAAGAAGTTGATGTACCAACTTACCCCAACGCAACCCACATGACTTTTGGAGCTTCATATCCTAGGGTTGGGTTTTTGGATTTCTAGGGTTTTGGAATTCATGTTTGTTTTTAAAATTCTTTTGGATCTTCATTGTACTGGTATTCTTATGATTAAGAGTAACCAACACATCTCTTCTTAGAGATACGTTGTCACCATTCTAGCAAGCTTGTTTTAGTCTGCATTTTAAAGTTTCATCATATTTCTCATTAATAGAAGCCAAGTTTTACTATATCTATGTTATTATTTAATGTATCTCTATGTTAATATTATATATTTATATTTTCATTTAGTTCCTCTCATAAATCCATATCAATGGTATCATAGCAGTATGATCCTTGTTGTTTTTAGGGCATTTCACCGAAGAGGTCAGTGTATAGAGAGTTGGGTCTCGAGCTTGTTTCTCTTGAGTATAACTTCTCTCAAACACCCAAGAAACCTTCCATGGTGGGATAAAATAAATATTACTAAACAAGAGATCCTTTCAAAATGTTACGTGAGGAACCACTCGAGGGATAGAGGAACAAGATGATGAAAACCCGTTCTGACAATAGTAATAGAAGACACAAATTCTCTCGAAGATGTAATCCTAGATTCCACCAGAGATGGTTCACCATAGCATGATTTCGTTTCAAATCTCCCTCCATTTCTTAGGGAACATGAAGGATTTACAAGGATCCAGAATGTTTTGAAAAGGATGATAGCACAGGGGAAATCTCTAAACTTATACCACAAGAATCCTCTACCAGATATGGAACATGTGTATTGCGAGGAGTGATTCACATGGATTCAAATATATTATCAGGATGTCCCATACTTGAAATCATGTCTTAACTAGGTGTTGGCTTGAAATATATATTTGGAAAGAGAAAATTGGGATTTGAGAGATGATCTACAACAAACTCCTCCTTGGGCGAACAAGAGATCCAAGAAATCTAGGGACATCATTATTAAACACTCAACTAATTTCAATGTTGTTATGAATTCAGAAATGCACGATTCCTCTTTTTCGAATGTTTGAATTGGTAAACAAATTATTAATTGGTTTTAATGATTTGTTTGGTTTGTTAGAAAATAATTTTTTTCATGTTTTTTTATACTAGCTACAGAATCACAGATTTTGTAGCTTGTCTAGAATTATTTTATGGGATTTGCTTCTAATTAAATTTTATTTTTTTAATCTTTTCAGGTCTTAAGAAGGAGAGAATTTCAAGCATTGTTGGAACAATGAATTATCATGAGATGCTTCTAGTTTGAAAATGTTTTATTTTTCAAACCGTATAGAACATAGTTTTATTGGTGTAACTACTCTTGCAAAGTTACCATGAGACTATTGTTACAAACCAAAATTAAGGATTTGATTTGTAAAAAATGTATTTTTGAATATCTGTCTCTATCTTTTGGATATGAGAAATAGATCAATGGTATGTTTAAATACTCATACTTTCCTAGATATTAGAGAGGGTAAAAATTTTGGGAACTTGGACTACAACCAAATTTTGATTATGAAATAGAGGATCATACTTAACTATGGCTTTCGACCTGTGAGTTAAGAAGTTTCATTTACATAAGAATATCAAAAAGTTATGGTCTATGTTTTCATTGCTTTAAAAAGTTATTGATTATATGTTGTTTTAAACTAGATTTAGTCTGTTATGACTCCATATGATTAATTGTTATTATCTGTATATAAAATGTGTTTCATTTTAATGGTTCTGGAACCCAAAATCATTTTAGTTTAAGGTGTGGTTATATTTTGATGCAGATGTTAAATTGTATTGAATTTATTCATATAATCAAAGTTTTCATAGATCTAATCAATCAATATGAATATTTTATGTTGATGTAAATGATCATGAATGATTTTTCTGAGATTAATTATTGTTTGTCCTATAATCTCAACGAGATTATAATCATCATGGTGGATTTGATTTCATTTGATGTTATTGTGATCTTGAAAATCACACAATCTGCTTGCATCAGATTTATCTTAGCAGACAGGTTGCAGGGATAGCATGGTACATGAAGACATAAGCATGCTTCTTTTCTTTCAACGTTGGCTAGATGTAGGTTATTTCTTTTCATTTCATTTTACTATTTTATTATTGAATGCATATGCATCATTCATGCTTATAACTTTGATTATCTAAGTCATATCTCAATCGTTTCCATTCAATTTATTTTTATTTTCTTTTTCGAATTTTAGTATTTTTGTTTATGAAAGTAGATTAATAAATAGATTTTGATTCCATTTATTATTATTTAAGATTTTTTCTCTTCATATGAATTTGCGTTCAAGGTTTTCAATAAATCTTGCAATTTTGTATATAATAATGTATATGGTGTGCATAAGTATATTATAGTAGTTAGTTAGGTTAGATGGTTTATTTAGATTTATGCCAAACAGGCCATAAAACCCATCAGGGTAAGATATTTCAAACGGATTGGGTTATTTATACAACCCCAGACGAAGATTTCCCTTCCAGTTGACGAGTGATCAATATCTCCTGTCAACAAATGGTGCTAGAAAGAGGGCCTGAAATTCATTAATGGCACGAGAATGTCGAAAGACACCCCCAAATAATCCCTCCCCTGTCGTAATGCGTAGTCGCTCAGACCCTATTCTTGTACATGATCCAGCCACTACGTCAGAATCCCAACCTTACATTCCCGCTGAATGTGTGACACCAATTCCTCAAGGAATTGATTTACAAAAAATTATCCATAATTCTTGCCAATCAATAATAAGAACCGAGGGAGCATTGTCTAGACTTAGACGATTTGGTGAACAATTACATCAACCCCTTGATTTTTCTAATCAACAAGAAGATCCTATTGCCACTGGTTTTCCCAATCACACATTGTGTGATATCATTATTGATTCATTCGAAGGACTAATCCTAGGTGTTGGGGGATATGGACTTCCTCCTTCCCCACCTAGATCTTCTCCACCCTCTTCTGGAGGGGAATCCTTTGACGAAGACAGTTCTTCATCTGTACAATCTCAAAATTCACACACATCAGCCCAAATGGCTAACCATAATAATCCTTCCATACCTTGGCTTGACCAAGATGTCGTGGCGGTAACTGGACCTCAACAACCTTTAACCAAACATCCTGAAAAATGGTTACCCAAGTTTGACCCTGATAATAAGAAATCAACCAAGGATCATATTAAAAAATTTATGTTCGATATTAGGCTTAGAAACGTCGAAGATGAAGATGTCATGTGTAGGATATTCCCTTATACCTTCGAAGGAAATTCCTCCATGTAGTATTTTGCACAACAACCCCAAACTATTTTTTCCTAGGACAGGTTTGAAACCTTTTTCTTAGAAAAATTTGGGGATGAAAAATCTTTGAAAGTTCTAGTTATGGAATTTTCCAACATGAATATGAATCCCAAAGAGAAAATCAAGGACTTCAATCAAAGATTCCTTACACTTAAAAATAAAATCCCCACAGAATCCATGCCTGCTAGAAACATGCTTATTGCTTACTATGTTAAAGCTCTACATCATAACATAGCTATATGGGTTAAAAGGTCTAAGAAAAAAACATTATTAGAATCTTTTGAGGAGGAAATTCTCATTGAAAAGGATATTCTCAATTTGAAGGATAATGTAAATACAGAAGCTGAATCAACTTCCTCTTCTAAAAAGAAGATATAAATTCTTACCATACCTCCTCCAAATAAGAAAGAACAAGAATCCTTAGATTTGGAGATCTTACATAGAGCCTTTCAAAAGTTATCTAATCAAGTTATATAATTGAAAATATTTGCAGAGAAAGGGTCTTCAAGTAAAGGAAATTATTCACCACCTTTTAGAAAACCAATTCCAAATCCTCCAAACAGATCAAATCTCACTATAGAAGGTCTAAATTTTGAAGGGTTACATCATGATATACGAGCCATATTAGATGGAGCTGATATTATTGTTGTCCCACCTGAAAATCTAAATGATGCAGATGAGGAAGAAACACAATATGAGGAGGACTCATCTCCCCCAGGTTTTTGGAAACTTTTGGACAACATTTTCCAACTAATTTTGAAACTGTCCATAAAATCCAACATACATATAATAATCATAGTAAAGTTCAAAACATGTATGCACATGAGGTAAATAAGAATACAATATCGAGACAATCGACACAGGTTGAAAAATAAAAAAAAACTTTTTTCGTTTGATCTAGATTATGACCATATTGAAGATATTAAAAGATTAAAAGAAAACATATCGATTTTTGAGCTGCTTAAATTCCCTCCCATCCTATAGAAAATGTTACGAGGCATAGCTGATAACAGTAAAAAGAAATATACTCTATATAAAAAAAATCAACAGAAAATGGAATTAACAAAACAAAGGATATTGTGGACAAAAGGCCACTAGAGAACCATAATAAAAAGGATACACCAGATAAAAGAATAGGAAATTTTGATAAGGTAACCTTAGGTATAATAGACAAAAATCACAGGACTCTTCTCCCACACCATGAAAAAATGTACCACCATTTCTGTTAACTTTTGAAATCTTCAACAGAAATGTGCATAATTGTATGGTAGATTTTGGGGCCTCATCAAATGTAATTCCTTTTTCTGTTTTTCAAAACACCAATGATGAAGTTAGACCTTCTGATTTGAAAATTATTCAGTTGGACAGAACCAATGTCACATTGGTTGGTGAGCTTAAAGATGTATTGATTAGATTATCATCTAACCCAAAAGTACACCAGGTAATTGACATAGTAGTCGTTGATATTCCAAATGTATATGGCATGTTCTTTAGTAGATATTGGTCCAAAAAATAACATGGTTATTTCGCCACATATTGGTCTCATTTATGGTTACTAGTAAATGATCAGCCAAACAGAATTAGAATTCATAGGGAACATTATCCGAAGTACATAGTTTCAGATCTAAACGACTCAAATGAACCTTTTACCCCCAGTGTGAATGCATTAGAAAGTCAAGGTATGAACAATTTCTTTGGGAATTTTGCGACTAAAATATCTACTATTACAGACCCAAATAAACAATCTGAAATATCAGTATGTACTCAGGCATAAGCTTCTAAAAATTATGTAAATATTTTAAATGGTTGCGAGAATGATGAAATTTGGTCTCTATACTTTGATGGGTCTAAATCTCGTGAAGGATTCAATGTTAGTTGTGTATTGATTGACCTCAAAGGTAATAAGACATTCATTTCTTTTCGATTATAATTTAAGTGTACAAACAACACGACAGGATATGAAGCTCTCATGTAGGGACTCAAGAAGGCCATAGACCTTGAAGTCCAGATCTTGGTAGTATTTGGCGATTCTGAAATTGTAGTCAAACAGGTGAAACCTTATATTCATTGTTTATCACCTCATCTAAATAACTACTAGACCAAGGTATGGAACTTAATTAATAAATTTCTCTCTTTTAACATAAGTTTTATCCCTAGATCTAGTAATTCTGAAGCAGATTTGCTGGAAAATGTAGCATCAAAATTATTACCTGCTAAAGTATTCTCTCCTATTGCATTTTCTGTTGAATTAATTTGCAGGCCATCAATCCCCAACAATATCACCAATTGGCAAGTGTTTGAATATGATCAATAGATCATAAATTTTCTGCATGTGGAGGACACTTTCCAAGATGTTGTAATTGATGAAAATAATCACAATGAAAAACTCTGTGATTTTTCAGTTATATATGATCCTCATTCTGATGAAACATAATTTCATCTGGTAAATTATATCCCTAAGTCTATTGTTAGATTAGAATTTTTTTATGATTTACATGACATATTTAGGGGAGTGGTTAACTGTAAAACAAATAGTTCCTCGTTGTTGTATGAAACTGTAAATTTAGGAACACAAGATAACCCTCTATACATTAATATGGGTAGAGGCTTCTCTCAACAAGAAATATTTGCATTCATTAAATTGTTTAAGGAATTTAAATATGTGTTTTCTTGTACATACGATGATTTGAAAACTTTTGATCCAAACATAATACAACATGTAATCCCCATGAAGCCCCAAACCCAACCATTTCAACAAAAACTTAGGAAAATGCATCCTAAATTAGAACCCACAATAAAAAAGGATCTGAATAAGATATTAACAACACATATAATTTTTCCATTTTGACATACCCAATAGGTATTCAACTTGGTCATAGTAAGAAAAAGGAATGAAGAAATACGGCTCAGTGTCGATTTTCGTAACTTAAACCGAGCCTCTGATAAATACAATTATGATGTTCCTCCAATGGAACAAATATTGAAAAATATATCTGGTATTGAAAGGATATCCTTATTATATAGTTTCTCTGGGTACAACCAGGTCCTCACGTCTTTGTTAGATCAGTTAAAAACCACATTCTGCACTCCATCAGGCACATATGCCTGTCGAAAAATGTCTTTTGAACTAATTAATTCTGGAGCCACTTTCCAAAGGGAAATGAATATTTATTTTTGTGGCCTTATCAACCACTCAGTTGTTTTTTACCTAGATGATGTCACTATATTTTCAAAGAATAAAAAACATCACTTGTCACATCTCAGAGTTGTATTAGAGCGTTGTCGTAAGTTCGGTATTTCATTAAACCCCAATAAATCACTTTTTGTAGTAGAGTAAGGAATATTACTTGGATTTATAGATTCAAAGGATGGAATGATAATATACCCCGAACGAACTCAAGCTATTGTCAATCTTCCTCCACCATCCTCCAAAAAGGCAGTGCAATCTTGTTTGGGTAAAATAAATTTTTTCAGACGTTTTGTTCCAAGATTTTATGAGATGGTTAGGCCCCTGCAAAAAATGATTAAAAAGGACATTATTTTTAAATGGGGACCACAAGAAAACCTGGATTTTAATTCCATTAGAAAAGATATAACAAAATCTCCCTCCTTGATGAGTCCTAATTTCTCCAAATACTTCACTATTTATACTTTTGCATCAGATAGATCATACGTTATTGTACTTACCCAGAAAAACACTCACAATAATGAAATCCCCATTTCATTTATGAGTTATGCCTTTAAAGGAGAAGAATTAAATTATCCTGCCATTGATAAACAAGCATATGTTGTCTTTAAGGGAGTAAAACATTTTAGAACTTATCTTTTGAAGTCCAGAATAAAAGTCATTGTCCCTTACCCTGTAGTAATAAATCTATTAGTTCAAAAAGAGCTTGGAGAAAAGAGGGCCAATTGGATGACCTCTCTTAAGGAATATGATCTCGAAATCATACCATCACAAATTGTTAGAGGCCAGGGTATTTTCAAATTGGTAGCTAACTCAATTGAAATTCTTGATAACGAACTAGAAGTACCAGATAAAACACTGCATCATGAAACACAAATCCATTGTACACTAATTATGACTATTTCTTGGTATAATGATATTAGGTTTTATTTGTTACATGTAACTACTCCTGTAAATCTCGATCCAAAAAACATAAGAGCACTAAGGCTCAAATATGCACCTTTTCAATTAATTAATGATGTATTGTTCAGAAAGAATTTTGATGGTGTATTACTATGTTGCCTGGAAAGAGAAGAATCTGAAAAAGTGTTAGTTGAGTTACATTATGGTGATGTCAGAGGCCATTTTTGTGGGGATACAACCACCCACAAAGTACTTAGAGTTGGGTACTATTGTCCTACATTATTTAAATATACTCATGCTATGGCTCGCAAGTGTGTAATTTGTCAGAAATATGCAGGATGAGTCAAGAAGGTTGCATTTCCCTTGCAACCCATTATAGTAGACATGACATTCCAACAATGGGGCCTGGATATCATAGGGCCAATTAAACCCCCTTCTTCACATAAACACAAATACATTCTTACGAAAACAAATTATTTTACAAGGTGGTCTAAAGCTTTACCTTTAAGGGTAGTAAACACTAATCAGGTAATTTTGTTCTTAAATTGTCATATCATCACATGTTTTGGGATACCTGAATATTTTATTTTTGACACTACTTATTACTTTTCTTCCTTGGACATGAATGTTTATGATTTAGAAAAGAGAATTAATTTAAAATACTTAGATAGTTACTATCCTCAAGGAAATGGCCTGGCTGAGTCAAAAAACAAAAAATTGATTAAAATACTAAAAATAACAGTGTCAAATAATCACAAAAATTGGCACAAAGCATTATACAATGCACTATGGGTTGACAGGGTCACCCCAAAAGAATCCATCAATAATTCTCCTTTCTTCCTCATGTACGGAAGGGAAGATATCCTCCCCCCCACGTCTTTCTACCCTCACTTCAATTAGCTTAGAAAGTTCAAGAGGAAGAATGTCCTCCTTTAGAAAATCGAATAAATGCTTTACTTAAATTGGAATAAATAAGGACACAAACCAAATAGAAACTAGATCAACATCAACAAATTGTTAAATATTGGTTTGACCCAAGTTCATCCTCTGATAAAAACTTCAACGTAGGATATTTGGTCCTCAAGTGGGATAAAGAACATGAGGACAAAGGGGAACACACCAAGTTTCAAAATGTATGGTTGGGACCATTTGTTATTGCAAGAAAATTAGGTCCTAGCTCCTTTCATCTACAAAACTTGGAGGGGCAGCCAGACACTTTCTCGGTGAATGGTCATACTCTCAAGAAGCATTTCTCCTAATCAAAATAAAACCTGACCCACTGTAAATATCCCAAGTTTTGTACAATTTGTTTTTTATTATTGTGTTGTTGCTTTCTTTATTTTTCTATTTGATTGAATTATTTCTGACTCACAAACAATTGTTGAAGAGAACTTATATCATCAGAATTATGATTGGATGGAAATTTGAAAGAGTTCAAACATTCTCAATATTAAGACTTAGCCAAGATAATTGGTTTATGAGACAGTTACCTTAGAAGTTCTTTTCCATAATATTATTCCTGAAAATTTGTCAAGATCTTTGGGAAGTACGATTATCTTTAAACTTTTTACATTGTCCCAGTTCTAAAGAGATCACCTCAAATCGCTTCCCCATTCTCTATACATTTTATTGAGTGAAATCTAAACGTCTAAACCATGATAGAACTACTAGTTCTAAAAATCAAATAATAGTGATAATTCATATACCTGTTTGATTATCAATCTCCAATATCACCCCACCCCCTTTGTCAGTTTGAATCTCCAAATTCTATCAGTATAAATAACTAAGGAGGGTTGGAAGCACTTTATGTGTGGAAAATGTGTGAAAACTCATCAGGGTACTGAATAGGCCTGCTGGTAGCAGGTAAATGCACATATGATACAAAGACAACTTCATCGGGGTATTGAACAGGCCTGTTGGCAGCGAAGCAATGTCGGGTTTGAGATATGTCAGTTATGTTTTTATAAGTTGATCATTTATTAAAATTTTTATATCATGGATAGACAAATTTTGGATGGGATTAAAGTACTTGAGTGGTTTAAATGACATCCTTGTCGAGGTTATGAATCACTACTGGCAACAGTGGCCTTGTCAATGGTATTGAAGTTAGCTTTATAAATATCGTCACCTTTTGATCGAAACTAATCTTCAGGTTATAATCATCTGTTAAAGAACTTATTTTCTAAGTATGATTGTGCTAATCCTTTTCTGATCTAATCTTAATATGTTTAATCTTAAAGTGAGATTTGTTTCAAGACAACTTAAAATGTTACCCATGTCTTTTTTTTTCCCTGATGTGAAAGTTTGATGCTACGGATATAATTTCTTTGCCCAGTGAGTCGTCATTGTTGGAAATCCAACTACCATCTTGTTTCGTCGATTTTTTGAAACACAAAAAATTGCAAAGAGAGTTCTTGTATCCACTGCTTAACATGTATATACATCAGATTGATTGTTTCTGGTGATTACTTTGGTTAATCAGTTGTGTTTTATTTATTTCATAGATATTTATATCATGTTTACCCATTTCAATTTTATGACTTGAAAGAAAGAAATTGAAATATTTTATAAGGTCATTGATTGAACCCTTAGAGTGTTCTCCCTGTGCATAGGTGGAAAAACTATTTGTTTTAATTGGAAATCTAAAATCTTAAGGTTTAGACAATGTTTCATTCGTGGCTACACAACCATGTTAAAATTTGTAAAAACAATTCATAACCTAGGGTAAACACCAACCCGATATGGTGTTTATCCGATTCTGTTATTAAACCAAACTTCATAGTTTTGACACATTTTTCTATCCTTAGCAAAGTTTCGTTATGCGTTTTCCCCCACCATATGATCTAAATTCTATCATTTGATAGTTGTTTTTGTATTATCAAATTATGACATGGTGTAGTGTCCATTCAATGATTGATCAACTCACTATCTTGTTCATCATAACCACGTTCATGTATTGATGTTTCATTTTCGAGATAGTCCTTCATGACCAGAGAATAGGTTTCAGAGGATGAAGTGGGTTTTCATTTTCTGTCCTCTGGTTATTGGTGGTTAATCAAACATAGGAGTGGGAAATCATGGTAGGATCTTTTCAAACCTTTATTTTTCGGTTCACTGCTAGCTATGCGAATTCACCTGTTTATAATTTTGGGTTTGTTCAAGCACAAACTTCTTCATTTTTTGTTTTATAGTACATAGTTCACAAGCTAATGGCCCCTATTGTTAGAGTGGAGTCGAATGTCTCACAAGCATTTTTATCTCATGATGATGCTATGGATGACCTGGTCCAATCTGTATGGATACAATTTATTCAGTCATTCAAGGGTTTCAATTTAGATGTTGCACGAGATTTTGCTAAAATGTTCGATGGAACCAAAGCCAAGGTAGGTGACATTCAGTTGCAGGTAAGTGAAGAATATATATCCGAGGAAACTGGTTTGTCACACGAAGGTGATCGGTGGTTTAAGAATATGAAAATAGTTGGCATTATGTGGCATTCTTTGTTGGTGTCCAAGAAGTCATGTTACAATGTGAAAGGTATTCCTATACAGTTATTTAAAACCCACTGGCATGGTTTATTGTTGTTTATAAAACAATTTATTACTTGTGAAGGGCATTATGGGTTGTTATTATTGTTTCACATACGCTTGCTAATGATTTTCCAAGGGTTCAAGTTGAATTTACCATTCTATTTTCTCAAGAGCCTGCGAAAAATGTCTAAGTTCTATTAGAGGTCAAACCCTAACCCCGAATATAGCATGTTCCATCATGGTTTTATTCGAATTTTAGTAAATTTTGAATTGTTAAACACAGGGTATACCTCGCAAAGTTTTTTTTTAAGGAATGGATTTATTCCTTCGCAAATTGATCCTGACTCCCATTTACCTCGGGGTATTGAAGAACCTGTCTTTCCAAATATTTTGTCTCACTCTCTCCAATATTTCCTAATTGAGGTTCAAATCCCAAAAGACTTTGTTGTTTCAACCAATGATCCGACCAAGTTCCCTCCTGTAACCAAAATGACTTCTAAAAGACGTGAATTTATTCCAAAGATATCTTTGTAAGAAATCCTTAGTCATTTGAGGAGTAGGTCACCAAATGTCTCTGGTCATTCAAAGCCTCATAATTCAATGGTTAATAAAAAAATTAAAAGAAAGGGGAAACAAATTAAACAAGATGCTCGTGAAATGGGTTTTAAAAATAAAATGAGTGGCCCGACTTTGTCAAGAATGACAAGAAACAAATGTCAAAATGGCAAACCCGTTCCGACAATAGTAATAGAAGACACAAATTGTGTCGAATATGTAAGCCTTGATTCCACCAGATATGGTTCACCACAATATGATTTCGTTTTGAATCTCTCTCCATTTCTTATGGAACATGAAGGATTTATAGGGATCCACAATGATTTGAAAATGATGATAGCACAAGAGAAACCTCTAAACTCATACCACAAGCATCCTGTACCATATATGGAACATGTATATTGCAAGGAGTGCTTCACATGGATTCAAATATATTATCAGGACATCCCATACTTGAAATCGTGTCTTAACCAAGTGTTGGCTCAAAATAGATATTTGGAAAGAGAAAATTGGGATTTGAGAGCTAATCTACAACAAACTCCTCTTTGGGAAAACCAGAGATCCAAAAAATCTAGGGACATCATTATTAAACAGTCAACTAATGTTGATGTTGTTATGAAATCAGAAATGCATGATTCCTATTTTTCGAATGTTTGAATTGGTAAACAAATTCTTAGTTGGTTTTAATGATTTGATTGGTTTGTTAGAGCATAATTTATTTTCAAGTTTTTTTAGACTAGCTACAAAATCGCATATTGTGTAGCTTGTCTAGAATTAGTTTGTGGGTTTTTCTTCTAATTAAATTTTATTTTTTTATTCTTTTCAGGTCTTAAGAAGGAGAGAAATTCAATCATTGTTGGAACAATAAATTATCATGAGATGCTTCTAGTTTGCAAATTGTTTCTTTTTCAAACAATATACAAAATAGTTTTATTGGTGTAACTAC
Organism: Picea mariana; assembly: GCA_032191745.1. Lineage (NCBI taxonomy): Eukaryota > Viridiplantae > Streptophyta > Pinopsida > Pinales > Pinaceae > Picea > Picea mariana. The sequence continues at coordinate 42,699 of JASDQU010736848.1, forward strand.
TCTTGCAAAGTCACCATGAAATAATACAAAAAAATAAAGTGGATAAGGTCATGCAATAATACAAAGACATCTTCTCCTTACCCATTGGGGTACCTCTGCACTCTCACTTCAAGAACTCAATCAATTTGACCCTCAGTGCACCACCAACCAATGAGTCAGCCTATCATTGGTCTCTGTTAGAAAATGAGGAAATCAAGTGCCAAATCCAAGAAATGATAAAAAATGGGCACATCCACCCAAGCTCATCACTTTGTGGAAGCCTAATCGTGCTTGTGAAGAAGAAATATGGGTCTTGGTGACTCTGCATTGATTATCGGTCCCTAAATAAAATCACAGTTAGGAACCAACACCCAATTCCCTGAATTGACGATCTCGTTGACCAGCTCAAGGGGGGACAAATAATTCAGTAAGATTGATATGAATTCCTACTACAACCAGGTCCCAATAGAGAATAATGATGTATGGAAGATTTCCTTCAAGTCCAAAGAAGGTATTTTTGAATGTTTGGTCATGCCCTTTGGCTTGACAAATGACCTAACAACTTTCATGAGGATGATGGACGATATCTTGCGGCCTTTCACTAATTATTTTGTGGTGGTGTATTTGGATGAAATCCTCGTCTTCAATACGAATTGGGCATAACACTTGCATCACATTCATCAATTTCTTCACACTCTGTGGCAAAACAAGGTGTATGAAAATTTGGAAAAAATCTTCGTTGTCATGAACAGGGTTTAGTACCTAGGATACATTTTTTATGATCATGGGGTGCATGTCGATCCATCCAAGATATAGGTCATTCTTGACTAGTCATCCCTGACCACACTCATTGAGCTTCGAAGCTTCTTAGGCCTTGCCAATTTCTATCGCAGGTTCGTGTTGGGATTCTCCCACATTTCATGGGCCCTTAGCCAAGTGACTAGGGGCAGTGGTAAGGAAAGAATTGTGTGGGGCCATTTGCAACAATGAGTGTTCGATTATTTTAAGCAGCGCTTGTGCTTAGCCCCGATGCTCTCATTACCAGACCTGCAACAACCTTTTGAGATTGAGACAAATTCTTCAGACTATATTGTGGGTGCATTTCTCACTCAATATGGACATCCTATGGCCTATCATAGTGAGACACTATCATATGTTGTCCGTAAGTACCCCACTTACAATAAAGAAATGTACTCCATTGTACAAACCTACCACCAGTGGAGCCATTACATTCTCAAGAAGGAGTCACTCATCCACATTGATCATAAGCCTCTATAGTTTATGCAGACATACAAAAAATTGTAGAATGACTTCCATCATAAGTGATCCACATACTGGAAATAGTTCCATATCAACATCAAATATAAGACAGGGAGCACCAACCACATCATTGACTCCCTTACTCGACCTCTAGTTTCCACATACATGGTGCTACACTCCTCCAGAGATGAGACCTTCAGATGTACCCAACTCTAAGAGAAAGATCCTGAATTCACCACTACCTACCAAATGTTGGGAACAAACAAAGTTGTCACTAATTTTCATTTGAAGGATGGGTTTTTGTGTTATCTGGGCCATATTTCTGTTCCATAAAGTGAGCAATAAAATTTGATTTTGGAAGCTCACTACAATCGAGTTGTAGGAAAATTTGGCATAGAGAAGACAATGGCAGTGTTGCATCAACATTTCTATTGGTCGAAACTCTGACAGGATGTAAGAAAGTATATTAGGTCATGCTCGGCCTACGCCATTCCGAAACCATCCATTAAGAAACAAGGCATGTACACCCCTCTTCCTATTCCTGACAGGCCCTGGGAATCCATCTCGATGGAATACATGTCGGGCATTCCTTCAACCAAGTAGGGAAATGACTTTGTTTTTGTGGTTGTTGATCAAAATTCCAAGATGGAGATTTTGGTCTCCTATAAGAAGAGAATCACAACAGAGGTCAATGCCAAGTTATTCTTCAAACGAGTGTGGGTACATTTTTGGATACCACAAACTATCATCTTTGATTGGTACAACCGGTTCCTTAGTAAATTCTGGTTGAGTCTTTGGTCATGAATGGAAACCAAGCTCACCAAATCCATGGTCTTCCACCCCCAAATGGATGCTCAAACCAAAGTCTTCAACAGGATGATCGTGCATATTTTGCGCATGTATAATTCCAAGAATTCATGCACATGGGATGAGAGTATTCCCTATATTCAACACAGCTACAATAGATCCATACATAGCTCAACCAACCACATCCCCTTTCAGGAGGGGTTGGGATTTCAACCATTGGGTCCCATGGATGTTTCACTACCCTTTATGTCCACACATCAATATTCATCCCATGCAAAAACTGAAGCCAACAAAGACACCTGTTTCATTCAACAAATTCAACACATCCACCAATAGGTTCATGATATTTTGCAGAAGTCCAATGCCAAATACAAGAAGCACCATTATCAACAGTAGGTGCCACACATGTTTCAAGTGGGAGATAAATTTTGGTTGCACTTAAATAAATAACACCTTACAGGACCCCATCAGAACCTTCGTCCACTACGCTATGGAAATTACACCATAACCAAGGTTATGGGTGACAATTCTTTTGATATAAACATTCCTCCCTTCCTTGGATTGTACCCAATTTTTAATGTGGACCTCCTTCGACCATACTTTCCACCCTTATTGGACACCTCAGAGATAGCAGAACAATTGACACCGACAAAGCTCAAACCTGATAGCATGGAACATGAATCCAATGATCATATTGTGGAAACACAGGTCAAGGTCACTCTATCACAGAAGATTCATCTTTATCGGGTTGTCAAAATAGGGAATCTCCTGCACCAAGGCAAGTGGCTCACCCGAGGCCAAATTCAACATAAATTTTGTCATCTCATGGGGGAAATCAACACAATGGAGATCATTTCTTCGTAAAGAGGGAGGATTGTTCAAAGTGGATATCTATGGCCACCCACCTATTCCAGTTGGCTCACATACAAATTTCATCTTGGCAGTTACAAATTTTATTTTGGATGTTTTTTTCTGGCTTTTTGGGTCCTAAACTTTTGGGGCCATTTTGAGGCCCAAAAAATTGTTTTTGGGCCCACAAAAATAAAAATTTAAACTAAGTCAGAGTGTGATGGAATAATTTGTAGTCCTCATATAGACCTTTCCAATGGACTATTGTGTGCCTAAAACAAAGATTGTATGCAAAAGAAAACTTACCCCAACGGGGCCCATATGAATTTTGGCACTTGATCTCCTAGGGTTATGTTTTTGGATGTCTAGGGTTTTGGAATTCATGTTTGATGTAAATATTCCTTTGGAGCCTCATTGTAAAAATTCCACTGGTGCCTCACATACAACTTTCATCTTGGAAGTTACAATTTTTATTTTGGATGTTTTTTCTGGCTTTTTGGGTCCTAAACTTTCGGGGCCATTTTGAGGCCCAAAAAATTGTTTTTGGGCCCACAACAATAAAAATTTAAACTAAGTTAGAGTGTGATGGCATAATTTGTAGTCCTCATATAGACCTTTCCAATGGACTATCGGGTGCCTAAAACGAAGATCGTATGCAAACGCAAACTTACCCCAACGGGGCCCATATGAATTTTGGCACTTGATCTCCTAGCGTTATGTTTTTGGATGTCTAGGGTTTTGGAATTCATGTTTGATGTAAAAATTCCTTCGGAGCCTCATTGTATTGATCTTATTGTGAATGCGCGTAGTCTTCGCGTCTCTTCTCATAGATAGGCTGCCACTATTCTAACAAGCTTGTTTTAGTCTGCATTTTACAGTTTAAGCATATTTCTCATTAATAAAATCCACCTTTTACAATATCTTTGTTATTATTTACTATATCTCTGTGTTAATAGTATAGATCTGTGTTTTCATTTCGTTCTACTCATAAATCCCGATCATCAAAACTAGAAATGCAAAACAAAAATTTGACAACAAAAATTAAAAATCAAAAGTACAAGAGAATTAAAATCAAACAAACAAAAGAAAACTTGCAATTCCAAAACTAATTCCTATAGTTCCTCCCTAGGAATGGCGCCAAAATGTTGGGATGCTCTAGCAGTCTAGATATTTCATCATTTTCTTATCAATCGAGGTAGTTAAAATTATGAGGCATAGGAACAATATGTGCAACTTGAAATTACCTAAAGACTTCTAATAAAAGTCCAACAATAAAGTGTCAGACTCACAAACAAAGATTATTTCTTTCGATCAAAATTACTCACATTCAATTGTTAGTTGGTAGGGAATGAGATAAAAAATAAACACTCAGTTGTGTTTACCTGTAAGAACATTCTATTTTAGTCCACCAAGCTATGAGATTAGAAAAGGGTACTCTTAAATGTGAGTTGAAAGGACAACCAAAAGACAATTTATTCTATTCAATGTAGTAGAGAAATGTGCAAAATGAATTACGTACTTGGTTTAAACATTGAATATATTATGTGACAATTGTTGGTATGGAACAACATATGAAACAACATTCAATTATCTTATTGTATTTAACATCTATATATGAAACAATTAAAAATCACCATACTCAGAGTAATAATATTGTATGTAAACTTTTTAGAAGGAAAATATTTAATTTATAGGAAATTACAACACTATTAAAAATATAACTCTAGAAAAACTATTAAAAATATACAACACATACCAGGGGGCCCTCCTAGAATATCTTGTTAGAAAAACTGAGAACATGTAAAAAATTTAACACATGAACTAACTAAGAACTTCATTGTATTGATCATCAATGCTTAATCAACAGTTACAATGTCTTGAATAATAGTCTCAACATTCTCCTTAACTTTAATATATCCCATGTCTCTAATTTTATACATTCCTCCAAGAATTCGAGTGCTTTCCACATGCACTATTTTTTACAAAACTAATTACAAAAATATCGATTAGATCTTCTTTTTAGCACATAGCACAAGTTCTCCTGGATCATGTGAGTTTGATACTTGATATTTTGATTGGATGAACATTATTCCTCGCTCCTTGGAACTAAGTTCCTAATTTTGTGAACAAACTTGCATATTTGTAGTTGATTTCGTAAACTTCGTGTAACTGCCTGTTGAGTTTGACCATGCATTGACCATTGGTTGTTGAATTCTACGAGAATGGAAAAATAATTAATTTTCCATCTCATGATGTCAATGTAGTGCCTCCAAGTGGAAATTCTCCATTTGAGAAAGTGGAAGTATGATAACCTTCTATTCATGTAATAACTCATAAATCAGGGTTAATTCCTGGAATAATTGAATTGTTGTCCATTTGTTACAAAAAAAAAATTAATACTATTTACAAGAAAAACTAAGATTTTATTACAAAAACAAAACTTATTACCTCGTTGATTCTCATTATGCCATTAGTTAGGTGAAAGCAGGAAAAAATAGAGGCTTTTAAGATCAAAATGGAGATGAATTCGCCTAGTGAAAGGGTCAAAACTATAACCCAACAGAGGCACTATGTGATGTTTCCCCACTTGAAATGTTTGATGATATTTTAGGAAAACTATATATGTGGAAATTCCATGTTGTTTATGAGTCTATGCCTCATGGTGTCATTGTTAATTTGGGAAGCCAACTCTATAGGGTACCAAAGGTACTCTTGACTACTAAAGTTTCCTTGATCTCTCAGACTAGAAAAATTTTCATCTTCATGGTTTAGTTGGAAGGTGAGAAGAAGGTCACTCTGACCAACACTCACTAGACAACAAACTCATGTGTACATTATTGTAGAGAAATATAGAGATTTCGTCGCTTCACCTATGAGGGTGCCTCTTCACTGCCAAGTAAAACGTTCAATTGAATTGATAGCTAGTGCTCCTTTACCTAATGGCCTGATGTATACATGCTCTACTCTGGATAATGTGAAAATAAAACATTAAATTCATGAGCTCATCCAAAAGAGCTACATTCGACAACAATCCCCACCTTGTGGGAGCCCAGTTGTATTGGTGCAAAAGAAGGATGGGACATGAAGACTATATATTGAATATAGAACCCTAAACAAGATCATCGTGTTAAGAACTAATACCTAATCTCCTGGATTGATGATCTTATTTATTATCTTAACGGTGAAAAGATATTTGGTAAGATTGATATGAATTTAGGCTACCGCCGAGTCATTATTGAACAAAGTAATTTATGGAAGATCACCTTCAAGTATAAATAAGGCCTTTTTGAGTGGTTGGTCATGCATTTTGGCTTGAGTAATGATCCAGTAAAATTCATGAGGGTGATGGATGTCATCTTCCATCTATTCACAAAATATTTTTTGGATCGTATATTTTGATGACATCCTCATCTTTACGAGAACTTGAGAAGGACATTTGCATCACATTTAACAAATCTTGACCACTCTGTAGAAACAAAAGTTATATGCCAATATGGAGAAATCCTCATTTGGCATGAATAGAATTAAGTATATAGGATACATCATGGATGAACATGGGGTGCATGTGGATGTATCCAAGATCCAAGTCATTCAGTATTGGCCAGCCTTGATGACTCTAAAAAATCTCCACATCTTCTTAGGACTTGCAGACTTCTACCGTAGGTTCGTGTTGGGGTCCTCTCATATCATTTGTACCTTAAGACAAGTGACCAAGGGTTGAGCTAAAGCCAAGTTTTCCCAGCCGAAGTCACAACAAAAATAATCTGAGGATCTGAAATGCCACCTCTTATTGTCACTATTCCTCACTTTTCTATACATGCAAAAGCTACTTGATATTGAGACAGATGCCTCTAACTATGCTATCAGTGAAACCCTCATTTATCATGGACATCCAATGTCCCATCATAGTAAGACACTCTTTGATAATGTTTATAGGCATCCCACCTATGATAAGGAGATTTACTCCATTATGTAGGTATGCTGACAATGGAAGCATTATATTCTCTGAGAGGAAATGATCATCCAAAATAATCGCAAGATTCTGGAATTCATGTAGAAAGAAGTAAAGTTACAGAATGGTCGCCATCAAAAGTGGTCTAGGTACTTGCACCAATTCCACTTGAACATTAAGTAAAATATGTGTAGCACAAACCATATTGTAGCATATGTCAACTGGCCCTCGGTTGTGGAAATAACCACAATTATTTAATCTCATAGGTCAGAGCCCTTTGGGTGGCCCCAATTGTACCACAAAACCAAGAATTCTATGTTATTTATCAAGCACTAGAAACAGGTAAAGTTCCATACTTTCACCTCCAAGATTCACTTTTGTCCTATGTAGGGCATGTTTGTGTTCCTTTCATCGAGCATGAAAATATAATTTGGGGGGAACATTAAAGTCTAATGGTAGGGCACATTAATTTGGATAAGATAGTATAAGTACTATAGAATTATTTCTACTAGACAAAACTCTAATAGGAAATCAATAGGTATATCACATTATTCACAACCTATGCCATTTCTAAAATTTTCATTATGAAACAGGGGATATACACTCCTCTACCTACACTAGCAAATACTTGGGAGTTATTCTCCATGTATTACATGTCTTTGTTGTTGCCGACCAGTTCTCTAAGATGGCTATTTTGGCACCATGTAAGAAGATCATCATAGGTTAATCCAATGCTAAGATCTTCTTTGAGTGTGTTTGGGTTCATTTTGGGCTACCATGGATCATTATTTTAGATATGGATAATAGGTTTCTTAGTTCCTTCTACCGCATCTTATGGTATTTGATGGACACCAATCTCACCAAATCAACTTTATTCCACCCCCAAACACATGGAAAGTAGAAGTGGTCAATAGGATGATTGTGCATATCTTATGCATGTACAACTCCAAGGATCCACGTAAATGGGATGAGAGTATCCCATATGTTCAACATAGCTACAACAGAGCCCTTCATATATTTATTGGACATATCCCTTTCCAGGTGTGCTTGGGGTTCTAGACATTGGCCCTCATTGATGTAGATTTTATCATTTGATCTTCATAGGAATATTCCTCCCATGATTATACTGAGGTAGATAGATCATCCAAAATTTTTGAATGGATCCATCAAACCCCACAATAGATTCATGATATCCTACATAAATCCAATGTTAAGTACAAGTAGTGACATGACCAACATCAAGTTACACACAAGTTTTAGTTTGGTGATAATGTGTGGTTGCATTTGTAAAAGACACACCTCACAACCCCCTATATGAATCTTAGACCACTTCAATATGGGTGTTACACCATCACGGAGGTTGTGGGTGGGAATGATTTGGAATTGAGTATTCCCCCTTTCATTGGTTTGCAGCTAGTATTTAATGTGGAGCTACTTCAACCATATTTTCCACCCCTATTGGACACTTCAGAGGTGGTTGAGCATTTGGCCCCTATAGAATTCAATATTGACGAAATTGAGCAAGAAAAATGTATTAGGTCATGGAAACCAAGAAAAAGGGAACCCACCAATAGAACATACAACTTTATTGGGTTGTCAAAGTAGGAAAACCTCTTCAACAAGGCAAGTGGCTCACCAAGAGCCAAATTCAACAAACATTTCCCCATCAAATGAGGGAAATTGAAGAAATGGAGTCATTTCTTTTTAATGGGGGAGGAATTATCCACATGTAAGTCAGTGGCCACCCAACTATTCCATTGAATAACAAAGTATCTCCATCTTGGTAGTTTTTTTTATCTACAACTTTTCAGGTCCTAAACTTTTGAGGCCATTTTGAGGCCTTAAATGATTTTTTTATACAATTAGGGAGTTGGGGTGGTTGTGGCCTGGTCAGACCTACCAATAATTGTACTTCTCAATTAGATATTTCCAACGAGCTATTGTGCACCCAAAATTTTAGGTACATAAACCCCTAACTTCTCATGTAGGTAGAATAATATATTTCCATGTAATAAAGGAAAATACTAGTTAATAAGGCCTATTTAATAAATATGAAAAAGTCAATGTAAGAAGACCTAATAGAATCTTTTGCTTCTAGAAAGATCTTCCTATAGAACATTCTTTAGAAGATAGAATTAGTATAAATAAGAGTAGAAGGTATGAGAGGGATTTTTCTTGAGAATTATTGTAATAGAGCTCTGCTTTGTTGGAGGTTTCCCCCTCGAAGAGGCAAGTGAACATTGTTTCATATCAATAAAGGTATTATTTTGGTGTTACAGTTCCATATATTATGTTGGTTTGCTGGTATATTTATGTTCCGTGTTGTTATTTCGTTGGTTTTCACTGCAATATTCCTATTTTCAGCTATTATAATATATATGGTACCTAACAAGTGGTATTAGAGAACACTCCTTGGCATGATTTGTGGGTTAATTTTTTTTCCAGGGTAGAGACATGTTTTGGCATCTTTAAGCTACAAAGATATGTCGTTCAATGCATATATCCGCGGTCGTGGAAGCACACATGTAGGAAATAGAAGAGGTACTTAAGCTTACATTGTTGGACACCCTTGTAACCCCTATTGGTACCCCCTCCGAGTGATAACACATCATACAACACATGTATAAATACTTGTGCTTCCACGTACCTATGGTATATCGAGAGACCCCATATCTATCCTAAAACATCCATAGATCAACCGATCGACCTCTCGAGTGCTATAGTTCCACCAAGAACAACAATGGGGAAGATACTCTCTAGTACCTAGGTAGTCAGGTAGTACAGATAAGGGCACAGTCTAGCCTCCTTAGTAGGTGCCATGAGATATTGGGTCGAGTACTACTGTTGGACCCCACACGTATATCAGAGAGTTATAGCATAGGGAAAACCATTTTCTGTAGAAAACTTGAAAACTCGAACCCTTGGGAAGGAAACAAAACAAAAAAGGAACATAGAAGATCTATTTCCTTGCAACATTTCCTCCGGCATTCGGGTTGCAAAAATTACAAACGGAAAAGGAACAGAGAAGATCTATTGCCCTGCAACCTTTCCTCCTGCATTCAAGTTGCGAAAATTACTATACATTTATTTCATTTTTTGTGTTAATAAATTGGGCATTTTGATACTACGGTATTATTTAGATCTGCATAAAACCCTAGCGAATTAAAAAAAAATTAAAAAAAAAAAAGGAAAAAAAAGGGGAAAAAGAAAAGGAACCTGCCAGTATCCTTATTTGAGACATATCTCATTAGATAGCCCTTTTTTCCTGGATCATTGACAGCTATCATTTTAAACTTTTTGTTACCTCTCGGACCCTTATTTTAGACCTATTTCGTTGGATTCCTATTTTCTCCTTGATCATTGTGACACCTACCATTTTAAACTTTTTTTTACCTCCCCAAACCCTTATTTTAGAACTATCTTGTTGGATGCACATTTTCTCTCTGAAAGTTGTGATACCTATCATTTTTAACTTTTGTTTTACCTTATCACACCCTTATTTGACACCTATATCATTGCATTCCTATTTTCACATTGAACACACTCATATATATCATTTTCAATCTTTTTTACATTGTCCCACTCCCCCTCTTCCCTTTCCCTCCACCTATAGGCACCACTCACAACCAATAATTCCTTCACCTGCAAGATGAATTCAAACAACACAAGGTAGACATCCACATAATGACCTCTCAAATTGCTTCCAATAATTCTCGCTCAGACACCTTCAAGGAAAAAGTTACAGGCGAATTGGCAGAGGTTAAGGGTGAATCGTCCTCCTTCACCCAGTGGTTGAAAAATTCCCTTGGGTCTCCCTCCCTTGAAAAACCTTCCTATTCTGAAAATGATAATTTTTCCCATAATATGGCCCTTCATTCCAATTCCCTTCCTCATGACCCCCTCCTTCCCCTAGTTGAAGTGAAAAAATTTGACGAATCTGATCCCACTGGTTTGGTCACTCAAATAGAACATTATTTATCCTTGCATGGAATTACTGATGATCTGTCCAAACTTCATTATGGTATCCTCTATTTGGATCCAAAAAGTTGGAAATGGTGGCAATGGCGTAGAAATATACACCAAGGGTATGTTGCTTGGACTCAATTTGTGGCAGAGCTATATGACTTCTTTGACATTGAAACTCACTATCTTGGTTGTTTGACCAAGTTGAAGCAATATGTAACAACGAAAGACTTTATAAGTACCTTTGAACACCCGATATTCAGAATCGGGGGCATTTCTGATGCCTTCCTTTGGGAATGTTTTATCAGTGGCCTCAAAGAGGAAATTCAAGCCTAGGTCCTCAAGGCTCACCCTCACATGTGGTTGGAAGCTAATAAACATGCTAAGGATTCCTAATAAATTGTCCCTTCTCAGAACCGCAAACCTCCTTTAATCCTTGCACTCAACCTACTAACCCTTCCCCTCCTCCCAATCCCCTCAAGATATAGAAATTAACCCAGGCTGAAATGGAGGAATGCCAGCTCAAGGGCGTTTGTTATAATTGTCATGACAAATATTTTCTAGGGCACAAGTGTAAGGAACAAAAGTTGTTTATGGCAATCTCTATGGATGTTTCTGAAGAAGATCTCGAGACCATCCTTATGGTAGATTTACTCGAGCCAACTGATATTACTTCACCCTCTGAACAACCAGAAGTAGAACCAGTCATTTCATTGAATTATCTCATTAGTTTCTCTGCTCCCCAAACCCTCCATCTCATTGGCTACATTAAGAATTGAAAGGTCATCATCTTAATTGATAGTGGAAGCACTCATAATTTTATTCATTGTCTTATTTCCCAAGAAACCCATTGCTATATACATGCAGTCAACAAATTTCAAATCATGATTTCCAATGGTGGTTCCATGATGTGGGTAGCGTTGTGAAAATGTGTGTCTCCAAATTGGGCAGTACCACCTGAAATCGCAAATGTTTGGTATTGACATGGGTGGTTGTGATATTATGCTCGATGCATAATGGTTACGCACTCTTGGTCCCATCCTCATGGATTTTAAGGAATTAACCATGGAATTCCAACAAGTGGGACAACAATATAAACTCCAAGGAATCAAAACAAGTGGGACAACAATATAAATTCCAAGGAATCACAACATGATGCCATGATATCACCAGTTCCCATCGAATGGAAAAGCTCCTAAAAAAAGTTCATTCCGACATTATTTCCCAACTCCATTCTATTCAAGCAATTAAGACACTTGTGGTGCATCCTGACCTCCAATGTATCATCTCCAAACACCAAGTTGTTTTTTCGACTCCCTAGGGACTTCCTCCTTGGCCTCTTCTACATGATCATTACATTCCTCTTATCCCCTACATTCTTCCTCCCAATGTTCTCCCTTTTCCCAAAATAATGAAAATGAGAAGATTGTTCAAGAATTGCTAGTTGCAGGTGTTATCCTCCCTAGTACCATCCCCTATTCTTCCCCTATCGTCATGGTACTAAAAAAAAAAGGTACTTGGCGTATGTATCAAGACTTCCCTTCCCTCAATAAAATCACCATCAACGAAAAATTTCCCATTATTTTCATTGATAATATCTTGGATGAATTAAGTGGTGCTTAGTATTTTACCAAACTTGATCTTCATTTTGACTAACACCAGATACATATTCAATATGAATACATTCCTAAGACTTCTTTTCACACTCATGAGGGTCACTATAAATTCTTGGTCATGCCCTTTGGTATGTGTAATTCTCCCTCCACTTTCCAAAGTCTCTTGAACCATGTTTTCTGTCCTTTTCTCCGTCATTTTGTCCTAGTTTTCTTTGATGGTATTATCATCTATAGTAAAACTTGGGTAGACCCTCTTACCCATGTGGATCAAGTTATCAATTTACTCTCTCAGCACCAACTTTTTCTCAATAAATCTAAATGTGCCTTTGGAGCTTCGGAAGTGGATTACTTGGGTCATATTGTCGGCAAGGATGGTGTAAGGGTGGATCCTAAAAAAATTGAATCTATGTAGGATTGGTTGTGCCCAAAAACTCTCAAGAGATTGTGTGGTTTTCTAGGTTTAATAGGATATTATGGAAATTTTTTTAATAATTATGGAAAAAATGCAATGCCTCTTACTTCTCTACTAAAATATAATACTTTCACTTGGAGTCCAATAGCTGATCAATCATTTCAAGCATTGAAAGAATCCATGTGCACAACTCTTATCTTGGCATTTCCTGACTTCACAAAGACTTTTTTCCTCAAATGTGATGCCTACGGGAAATGGATTGGTGCAATACTCACGCAAAAGGGTAAACCATTGGCCTTCAATAAAAACAAATATCGGAGATATATATTGCCCAATCAATCTATGGAAATGAAATTTTGCCTATTCTGCATGCTTTCGATCTATGGAGTCCTTATCTATTTGGGAAATGCTTCCAAATTAAAATTGGCCATTAGAGCCTCAAGTATTTCCTAGAATAGAGGATTTCATCCCAGGAGCAACAAAAATGGGTGACCAAGCTATTTGGATATGATTATTAGATCATTTATACTAAGGGGAAATAAAACGTAGTGGTTGATGCTATTTCCATAAAATACGAAGAAGAAGGATCAATTTTTTCCCTCTCCTTCATTATGCCAGATTGGCTCAATGTTGTCCGCTGGGAATGGATGCAAGAGCCCAAAACCTCTTGACTGATCCAACAATTGCAAGATAATTCTCTAGTTTCTACAGCATACTCTTGGCACAATGAAGATATTCACTACAAAGGTCGTCTATATTTAATCCATGAGTTGCAACTTAAATCCATAGTTCTTTTTGAGCTTCATGATTCACCCATAATAGGGCATTCCAGGTTACCACAACCTATGAATGAGTTAAATGTTCTTTTTTCTGGGACGGTATGAAACAATATGTTCACACCTTTGTGGTTGAATGTTATGTCTATCAATGCAACAAGGGGGAAACTGTCAAAGATCTAGGCACACTGCAACCACTTATGATTCCACTATCTATTTGGAGGGACATTTCTATGGATTTCATTGTGTTCTTACCTAAATTTGGGAATAAGTCAGCCATCATGGTGGTAGTTGATTGTCATTCCAAATATGATCATTTTTGTGCTCTTAAACACCCATTCAAAAAATCCATAGTGGCTCATATTTTCATGGATCATATGTTCAAGCTTCAT
>JASDQU010736848.1:57745-70032 GCA_032191745.1 Picea mariana
AAATCGAGGGTCAAGGTTTTATCTTCTTACCTTTCGGAGCTTTGGATGACTTCTGGTCAATGGTTCCTCCTTTCCCTTGCTCGTTTCTCCAAAGTCCATGACCTGTTGATGTGTGTCCTTCTCAGATCGACGACCATGATTTACTTCGACAATTTGAGATCTAGGAGTTTTGGCTTCAATACTCTCGTTTTCCTCTAGAGTGATATTCTCCCAGAGTACACAAATATCCATCGCGTGTCCTTCCTGGGTCCAACGGTCCAGATCTACTCCATTCTATGTGACTTCACGAATTCCACACTATGATCCTCGCAAGCCTTTAGGAGATCTTACCTCCTAGACTCTCCAATATGCTTCCACGTACCCTCCTCTGGATCTATGGTCCAGATGGACTTCGACTTTGTAGCTTCAGGAATTTTGAATCCATCACAAATGAAAAATGTTGAATACATGAATTATGAAGGAATCCATAGTTTATCCTCCTCGCACCTTCTCGATATCTAATGGATGTCAATGGCCCCGACTTCCTCCGAAGAGATCTTAACCGTCAATCCTTGAACTTCCATAGATTTCTCCCTTCTGTTGAATCTTTGTCACTATCTCTCTTGAGCTTGACTTTGATGCACTCCTTGTGATCATGGAATCTTTGACAAAGTTTGGACTTAGATATTTATTCAAAAGAAATCTTACTATGCACTCCTTTCGCTTCACAGTCCCGATCTCTCAACACTTAGTCGATTCTTGACCCTGTGCACTCCTTGCAACACTCGGTCTAAGTTTCACGTTGTCCCTCCTAAGCTTCTCTAAGTCAAATATAGACTCTGTCGAAGCACTCCTTGCATCCGATCTCTCAGAAGAGAAACAATTGAAACTGATATAATATTTCACATATTCATACATTCAATGGTATAACTCATGCATTCATGAAACAAAAGATAACAAAGAACATTTAAACAACAACAACACCATGCATTGGATCAATATCTCTCTTGTATATTCATTCAAATGTAAATGGCTACAACTATGATAAAAAACAACACTAAAATTCATCAACAACTAAATCACAACAATCTCCTACTAATTTTCAGCAGCCTAATCTCAAACAACCTCATTTGGGCATACAAAACTTCTACTTATACCAGAGGGCTCCTAGGGTTCCCTCCAACTACCTATCTTCTTGAATTAAAAACTAACTACCACTTAAGCCCCATTACACTAAATTCTAAGAGTGAAACTCCCAGATCTCTCATGATCATTCAACTTCCAAGCATTTTGATGTTCTGTAATCCGTTCAAAAAAATATTTACAGGAAACGCTAGGTTTTAGAATCTCAACAATAATTCAAAAGGCACACTATGTCATTGAGTATTCTATCCACGTGCTCTTTGTTGACAATGCTCCTACATCATACTCCCCTGGAAAAAAATTCATGGACTCCTGTCCATGACTTCCTGCACTGACTTCCGGTGCTTCTGGCTATCAGCTTTATTTACCCAACTTGCATCTTCTATTGGGTGTCCTTTCCACTTTAATAGATACTCCAAATAAGTCTTTCTCATGGTCTTCTTACCAATCCTCTGATCAATTACATTCTCCATCTGTGGATTTTCCGCTATAGGCATCTGCTTCTCCCACTAAATATCTTTCTGACCTTCTGATTATTTTGTGCCATCTTCCTCGTAAGGATACAGGTCAGAAAAATTAAATATGGGTGATATGCCCACATCCTGTGGCGTCTCTATCTCATAATCATTGACACCAAATTTCCTTAGGATCTTGCATGGTCTTATCTTCTTCATCTTAAGTGTGTTATATGTTCATGTTGGGAACCTTTCCTTCCTGAGATGTGCTAAAACTTTATCTCCTACTTCAAATTGAGTTTCTCTCCTATGCTGATCAACTCTGCGTTTATACTCTCTGGTACTGTTTTGCAACTACTCCTTGATCTGATTATGAAGCTTCTGCCTTTTTGCAGTGAAGTATTCTACTCCAGTGCTTCTGAATTCACTCTGGTCCATATCTCCCAATTCTGATACCCCTCTTGGTTTCATTCCGTACACTATCTGGAATGGAATCCTTCCTATACTTCTATTCACTGAGTCATTGTATGCAAACTCAACTTGTGACAGAATTTGATCCCACTGGCTATGATGTTCAGTGACCAAACTTCTCAGGAAATCTTCTAAAATTTGATTTACAACCTCAGTCTGTCCATCCATTTGAGGGTGATGTGCTAAACTAAAAGACATTTATGTCTCCAGCTTCTTCCATAATGTTCTCCAGAAATGACCAACAAATTTAGTGTCCCTATCTGAGACAATACTCCTAGCCAACCCATGAAGTCTCACAACTTCCTTGAAAAACAAGTTTGCAATGTGTGTTGCATCATTAGTCCTCTAGCATGGGATAAAGTGTGCCATATTTGAGAATCTATCAACTACAAAAAATATGGAATCAATTCCCCTTTGGGTTCTTGGCAATCCCAACACAAAATTCATGCGTATTGCATCCAAAGGCCTATATAGAATAGGAATTGGTTGATACAATCCAATGTTTTGTTTCTTTCCTTTTGCATACTAAAAAATATTGCATTTGTTTACAAACTTCTTCATCTCTTCTCTCATACCTCGCCATTAGTATGAACTATTCAAATGTACAAATGTCTTGTCATGGCCAAAATGTCCTGCTAGGCCTCCACTATGTTTTTCCTTTAGCATATTTTCTCTTATTGAACACTTTGGTATGCACAACTGGAAACCTTTAAACAACAATACTTCTTGAATCGCATACTATGCCCACTAAATTTTGTCTATGATCATAGGATTCACACATGCTTCATATGGTTCTTTAAAATCTGGATCATCACAATACCTCTCCTTAAGGTGTTCAACCCCTAAGGTCTTCACTTGGAATTCCTGAAAAATCAGACATCTCCTGCTCAATGCATCAACAACTTTGTTAGAATTAACAAAGATATGTTTAATGACAAAAGTGAAATTTTTCATAAACTCTATCCACTCAACATCTCTTTGGTTTAACTTCTCCTATCTGGTTATGGATTGTAAAGCCTGATTATCACTATACACAACAAATTATTTTGGAACAAGCTAGTGCCTCCATTTCTTGAAGGCTTGAATTATTGCATAAAATTATTTATCATATGTGGAGTACTTATTTATAGTTTCATTCAACTTCTCACTAAAATATGCAACAGGCCTATTATCTTGGCTCGAGATTGCTCTAATTGAAAATCCACTAGCATCACACCTTACTTGAAATGTCTTGTCGAAATTTCGTAAGACCATAATTGGTTGTTCTTTTATCTTCTCCTTCAATATCCTGAAACTTTTCTCAGCCTCTTCTATCCACTTAAAATGCGTATGCCTCTTCTTCAATGTATTACATATTAGTGCACAAATTCCACTGAAATTTCTAATGAACTTCCTATAGAAACTTGATAATCCATGGAATCTTCTCACCTCAAATATGCTTCTTCGTAATGGCCATTCTTTGATTGCTCTCACCTTTTATGGATCCATAATTCATTTGAAGAGATAAAAAAAACCCAAATAAATGAGTTTTGTCTTCATAAAAGAGGACTTCTTCAGATTTATAACGATCTTATCCTGCTGCAGTATTCTCATCAGTAATGTTAGATATCTCAAATGCTCTTCTTCATTTTTACTGAAGACCAATATATCATCCATATATACAATCACAAACTTACCATGAAATATTTCAATACCTCATTCATCAATATCATAAAATTACTTGGGGCATTTGTCAAGCCAAATGGCATAACAAGCCACTCATACAACCCTTCATTTGTCTTGAAGGTTTTTTCTACTCATCACCTTCTCTCATCCTTATCTAGTAATATCCCATTTTCAAATCTATCTTTGGAAAAAATTTGCTCCACTTAAACAATCCATTAATTCATCCATCCTTGGAAAAGGAAATTTGTACTTGATGGTGATCTTGTTTATGGCTCTTGAGTCTGTACACATTCTCAATCCTCCATCCTTCTTCGGGCTCAACACAGTTGGTACTGTGCATGGACTCAAGCTTTCTCTAACCAAACCCTTGTCTAATAAATTCTGAACTTGTCTCTTTACCTCCTCATTCTCTTGAGGTGTCAATCAGTATGCTTCTTTTTTGGGAAGACTTGCTTCTGGTATTAAATCAATGTGATGGTTGATACTTCTTATGGGTGACAATTAATTAAGTAACTCATCCACTAATATGTCAGAAAAATTCTCTAACAGCTCCTGAACTTCCTCAGGAAGATCATCCATAGAAGTACTTGTAAGGACAACTCTGAATTTCCTCACCATAGAAAAGTGCATCTCCTGTTCCTTCTTAACTTCTCGTAGGAGTTCCTTCCCACTCATTAGAAGTATACTTGTGTTGATTTCTTCCTTTACTTTCTTCTCCTCTATTGGCATCAACATGTGTTTCCTACCATTCTTCTCCAAAGTATACGTATTTTTTCTCCCATCATGAATGACATTCTTATCAAACTTCCATGGTCTCCCCAACAAAACATGACATACATCCATGGGAATCACATCACACAGAATCTCATCACTATATCCTCCTATTTTGAATTCAACAAGGAATTTTTTAGTTACCATTACCTGGTGTCCTTTCTGCAACCATGATGCTTTATATGGACTTGGATGTGCAGTTGTCTCCAGCTCCAATTTTTCCACCATCTCTATGGATAATAAGTCGTCAATGCTCCCACTATCAATTATCACTTCACATACCCTCTCTTTAGTCCTGGAAGCAGTCCTGAATAAACGGTTCCTCTGCACTGGATTTTCAACCTCTAGTTCTGGTTTGAAGAGAACCTTCTTCAACATCAGAGATCTTCCATCTTCTACACCTTCTTCTTCAATAGTCAACTTCTGCGCTTCTGAAATGTGAGCTTCACCTCCTTATTTATTTTTCTCGGGACATTCCCAAGGCATGTGTTTTGTATTTCCACAGGCATAACACCTTACCTCTCCACCTCTACCTCTTCCTCTTCCTCAAGGAAAATAATTTCTTCCACCATTTTGTCTCCCTCAGGAACTTCCCCCTCTTTCTGAGTGATTATGTGGTTGGATTTTGTGCCTTGTCATGGGCAATTCCCTTACCTCTGATTGGACTTCTTCCTCTGCTTCGTTGGCTCTGTTTTTAGGCCAAGTTATCCTCTGTCTTCGGTGCAATATGATAAGCATCCTCCACTTTCCTCACTATCATCATGTTGATTTCATCCTGGATCTCATACCTCAAGCCATTGATATACCTAGCAACCTTCTCATCATCTCTCTTTTTATGTCCAATGCTGATGTTCAACTTGTAAAACTCCTATGTGTACTCTTTCACTGTCATTCCTTTCTGTCTCGGGTTCTGCAATTTATGGAAAATATTTATCTAATAATCCTTGGGCATGAATTTAGCCTTCATCTTGGCTACCATTTTGTCCCAACTCTTAATATTTGGCTTGCCTTTGCTTCGTCTGTCAGCCTGCAATTCATCCCACAATAGACTTGCATGTCCTTTTAATTTGGGGATAACATGTATCACCTTATTCTCCTCATCGACGTCTTCATAGTCGAAATAGTTATCTATTGCTCATATCCAATCAAGCAATTCTTCAACTTCTAAGTTTCCTCCATACATCAAGATGTCTATCTTTGATCTAGCTCCCAATTTGACAATCGCTTTCAGCAAGTGTTCCTCGATAGCATCTTCCCCTGTAGCTTCTTCAACCTCTGTTTCTTCGATTTTTTCATCACCGACGTCTCTAGAATCAGGTTCTCTCCTTTGTGTTGTCTCCATCGCATCCAACCTTGCACGAATTTCTCTCATTTCTCTTTCTACAACTCGATTTGCTGAAGGTGGCTCTGCATGTCTTATGGGTGACATTGTGCTAACCTTTTATCCACTCACAAAAAGTACAATTTGAGATCTTTAGGCTCTGATACCACTTGATGCAGACCCCCCCTTTCTCTCCTTCGGACTGCATGACCTCCTGGTCTAGGATCGATTGAATTCATGAGTTGAATCAGCTCACAGGTTCACACTAAACCTCTTCTATTTTCTCCACAGGTTAAAGTATTACTTTTTGGGTACGAAATCCCCCTTTTGGGAGTTTCTGAGTACCTGCAAAGTCCTCCACGTGACCCTGGTCAAAAACCTTGGGCTTAAACCTTTGTTCCCTGCTCACTTCATAACTTCGGCCTTCGGGTGATCTTGGCACACCTGACTTCAAATCCACCGAACTCTGGACTCCGGAACACACACAGACCAGATATACAGTCCACACTCCTCTCACAACCAACATTTGAGATTTACTTCAGCACACCGGCATCGAGAGTTCCGAGTTCTCCACATACCTCTTTCCTCCGAAGTGTTTCATACTCGGAGTTACATATCAAGTGCCACATGCTCTTATTGATCAACGACTGTGGTCTACTTCGGGACTTCAACATTCGGGAGTTTTGAATTCTCCAAATCCTTTCCTCCCCGAAGCATTTTTACCCAAGTTACAGATCAAGTTCCACGCATCCTTCTCCAACAAGTGTCCTTCTCCAACGGACGGTTCCGATGGATTTTGGTACTTCGAGACTTCACTCCTCGTTTTCCCCCGAAGTGCTCTTCCTATGAAGTGATGGAGATGATACCACGTGTCCATGAAATAGATGATCAAGGTTTTATATTCTTACCTTTTGGAGCTTCAAATGACTTATGGTCAAAGATTCCTCCTTTCCCTTGCTCGTTTCTCCGAAGTCCACAATCTGTTGACGCGTGTCCTTCTCATATAAACAACCACGATTTACTTCGACAATTGAGGATTCAAGATTTTTGGCTTCACTACTCTCATTTTCCTCTGGAGTGATCTTCTCCTGGAGTACACGGATCTCTACCACATGTTCTTCTTAGGTCCAATGGTCCAAATCTACTTTGTTCTTCATAACTTCATGAAGTCCGCACTCTTATCCTCGCAAAACTTTCGGATTTCTTACCTCCCGGACTCTCCAATCTGATGTGACATGCCCTCCTCTGGATCTACGGTCCAAATGGACTTCGTCTTCATAGCTTCGGAGTTTTGACTCCGTCACAAATGAAAAACACCGAATACTTGAATTCCGAAGGAATCCAGAGTTTATCCTCCTTGCACCTTCTTGAGATCTAATGGTTGTCAATGGCCTCGACTTCCTCCAAAGGTATCTTAACCATCAATCCTCGAACTTCAATAGATTTATCCCTTATGTTGAATCTTTGTCACTATCTCTCTTTAGCTTGACTCCGACGCACTCCTTGTGATCCTGGAATCGTTGAAAAAGTTTGGACTTAGAGATATCTTCAAAAGGAATCTTGCTACGCACTCCTTGTGCTTCAAAGTCCTGATCTCTCGACACTTAGTTGATTCTTGACCCTGTGCACTCCTTGCAGCAATCATTCGAAGTTTCTGATTGTCCCTCCTGAGCTTCTCGGAGTCAAATCTAGACTCTTTCGATGCACTCCTTACAGACAGTGTGCACTCCTTGCATCTGAGCTCTCATAAGAGAAACAATTAAAACTTATCTAATATTTCATAGATTCATACATTCAACGATATAGCTCATAAATTCATGAAACACAAAATAACAAAGAAGATTTAAACAACAACAACACCATGCATTGGATCAATAGCTCTCTTTTATATTCATCCAAATGTAAATGGATACAACTATGATAAATAACAACACTAAAATTCATCAACAACTAAATCACAACAATCTTCTACTAATTTTCAGTAGCCTAATATCCAACAACCTCATTTGGGCATGAAACACTTCTACTTATACCATAGGGCTCCTAGGTTTCCCTTTGACTACCTATCTTCTCGAAGTAAAAACTAACTACCACTTAAGTCTCGTTCCGTTAAATTCTAAGAGTGAAACTCCCATATCTCTTGCAATCGTTCATCTTCCACATGTTTTGATCTTCTCTAATCATCTGTTCAAAAAAGGATTTATAGGAAACACCATCTTTTAGAATCTCAACAATAATTCAAAGGGCGTGCTATGGCGCTGAGTTGTCTTTCCACGTGTGATTTGTTGACGATGCTCCTTCATAACATGCCACCATTCTACTTGCTCTCAAAGACAATTTGGTCATGTCTCAAAATCATATGAAACAACAAGCATATCAAGGACGTTTAGAATGCCAATTTTCTACTAGAGACAGTGTGTTTCTTCGTCTACATCCTTCCAAGAAGAGTTTACTCAAAGGTGAACACTGTCAGAAGCTTGCTACCAAATTTTTTGGTCCTTAAACCATTCTCAAGCACGTGGGACCAGTGGCCTATCAATTATCTCTTCCTAGTCTTTCTATGATCCATCATGTTTTTCATGTCTCATGCTTAAAGAAGGTGATGGGAACTAAGTGCCAAAGTCAAACCAATGTTCTAGAGTTGGATGCTAAAGGTTCGATATAGTTGTATCCATAGGAAGTCTTGGACCAACATGAACATCATCTTTGTCAATGCTACATCAAGGAGTTGTTAGTTTAGTCGATAGATACAACTCCAGAAGATGCCACCTGGGAGCCAACCACTATTCTCTAGGAATTTCCTCATCTCAATCCTTGAGGACAAGGTTGTTATTCAAGGGGGAGGGCATGTTAGGGACATAAACCTCTAACTTCTCATGTAGGTAGAATAATATATTTCCATGTAATACAGGCCATTACTAGTTAATACAACCTATTTAATAAATATGAACAAGTCAATGTAAGAATACATAATAGAAGCTTCCGCTTCTAGAAAGATCTTCCTCTAGAATGTTATTTAGAAGATAGAATTAGTATAAAAAAGAGTATAAGGTATGAGAGGGATTTGTCTTGAGAATTATTGTAATAGATGTCTGCTCTGCTGGAGGCTGCCCCCTCGAAGAGGGAAGTGAATATTGTTTCCTATCAATAAAGGTATTATTTTGGTGTTGTGGTTCCATATATTTTGTTGTTCCGCTGCTATATTTCTGTTCTATGTTTTTATTTCGTTGGTATTCACTACAATATTCCTATTTTATGCTATTATAATAATAGATCTGGTTCCAAACACAAAAATGAGATTGTATGCAAATGTTGCACACCTTAGGAGTTGACATATCAACTTGCCACCTCGGGGAATCCAATCCTTTTGGCACTTCATCTCTTAGAGTTAGGGTTTCATATCTTTAGGATTTTTTCCTCCTAGGGTTTAATACTTTATGTTAAAATACCATTTCATCATGTTGTAAAGTCTTCTTTCAAATGAGAGCAGCTAACACCCATCTCTTAAGAGATAGGATACCACAATTCTAGCTAGTTTGTATTGCTTTGGAATTTATAGTCTTTTCCTATTTCATTAATTAATAGAATTTGGGTTTCATTATATTATTTTTCTCTTTGCAATATTCGAGTGCGTGTGTGTTTCTATTCATATTCCCATATTTCAACTCGTTCTCTATACAATCTAGATACAAATGAGTGAGGGACACTAGTTGGAGTGGTTGTAATTGATGTTTCCATTACCCACATCACACCATCAACCAAAGACTAGGTTTTAAAACTACCTATCAACACAAATATAGAAATGGAGGTATATTACATTGATATGGAAGATCATAACATATCACCTCCCTTTGATAAGTGTTTCCCTAAATGCATTCATCAAGTAATTCTAAAAGTACATCCATAAATTAGGGTCACATATATATGTGCTAGACATGACTACTATCTGAGGAAAAAATGAAATCAAACTAAATTAGTTGTGTTGAATAGTCAACATTTGTAGGATAATCCCCAATGCAATCAACATGTTGGCTACTAGTGGTTGTGTAATTGTAGATCTAATGAAGTCACAATTGGAGGCCTCTCTTTTGTACATCTTCACCCATATGAAGTGAAACAACGTTGAGATCCTCATTAGAAGTTTCAATAGAAAACATAAAGTGGTCATCCAGTTTGTATGTAGAGCCAAAAATTAAGTGCAAATCTACTACCAAACTAAGATTTTCATTAATATTTTCATATTTCATCAAAGACAAATCAAACTATTCTTCAATCCCACTTTCATGATTATTGAAAAGGAGAAGGCATGCTTTATGCATTTTTTTATTCAATTAAGGAACAATTATGTGTTAAATATTTTAATATTGAAAGAACCTTTCTTAATATGTTATTTCCATATAAATTGTTAATAAGATCATATGTTTGTTAATGATAATGGTTAAATTCATCTTAAGAACCTTAAAGTATTAGGTATCTCTAAAGAATAAAACATAATTATAAAAATGAAAAAGAGTATATTACTCATAGAATTTATGAAGAAATAATTCTACCTTTAGAACTTGTGAATTTCATAATATTATCAAAATTAATCAATTTTGAAAATAAAAAATCCTTTTTAACATGAATATGATACTCAATCTATGCACGCGGCCATTATGACACTCTATCTATGCACATGGTCATCATAAAAGAAAAGTATGAACCTCATTTCTCCAAATGGCTATCATGAAAAAAAAAGTATGAACCTCTTCTCCTCTACAATTATGAAAAACATCATTTACAAATTACAAGCTAAAGTATGAACCTCTTATCCTTGTGGACGACATGGCCATTACGAGCTAAAGTATGAACCTCTTATCCTTTAAGACTATTTATAAAACCTTTATAACAAAAAGGCTCCTTCAATCTTTATATCTTGTGGTTCACGGCCTCTTAAGACTATTAAAAAACCCTTTATAACAAAAAGGGTAATTAAATCTTTAGATCTTGTGGTTCATGGCCTCACTGTCCAAATATAATGCAATCCTTCTCGACTAGGAGGATCTATACTATGTGTCATGATAAGATAAATAGATGCATCAATATGCATTGTGTGTTGTGATTTCATGGCGGAGTGGCTTTATACTTGCAACATGTGTTTAATGGAAGAACTAACTAGCACAGCCACAAACTTGTGGGCTGGTGAACGCTGAAAGGTGTCAGTTGGTAATTGACACCACAGAATTATAAAATGAAACAGAGGCCTCCATATGATCTAGAAAATGAAACACTGTCATAAACTATTTAAAATTCTTTTTCATGTGAATTTACTAATCTATACATGATTAAATCTCAAATCCACACATACACCCAATAATACTCCAGGAAAACTCAAGAAAACCTTAATCATGGCCAAAATAGTAAAGGGATTTGAGGTGCACCATGAGCATCTTTGAGACATTGCTAGCTCCAAATATCTTATGAATAGAGGCGAACTTCTGAGGCTCGTGAGGGGAAAAGTATGGGGAAAATGGGCACTCCTGAGCACATCTCCGTCGGAGCAGCTTGCATGCAGCACAGGGGGTTGATGTATTTAGAGGTTTATGACCACCCACCATCGCCTTCGCTGTATCACTTCCTCTCCCTTACAAAATTGAAATCTCTCTTTTCGAAAGCAAAATCTATTGGCCATGTCAATGGAATTACGAACAATCAGGCCTATAACAGAAAGGCTTTTTTAGATCATTAAAACATATTTTGATCAATCTATGCTTGAACCATGAATGCAAGAATCTTTGTATCTCATAGGGGTTGATCATCACATCATTATGAATTAGGGTTAGAAGCAGCATACCTTCTTTCAAACACTTAAGCGTCACTATATTGATGGCAACGTTCGAAATGAATTATTTCCATGTCTGTTCACAATTTGAAATCGAAATTCATTCCTTAGTAAATTTAAGAGTGAGACCAAAACTCGAATCTATATAGGAGACAAAAGAAGTTTACAAATTTCTACTGTACTTTTGTGTCCGGTATGGAAGAGGTTATTTAATAGAGATTTCAGAAAAATTACAAAATATGATACCTTAAATCAGATATTTTTTTCAATGAACAACACCTGGACTGCTCATTGATTATGTCTGCTAGGCCTCAGAGAAAAATCAAAGGGAAGATAATTACACTATATAATCATAACGAATACAACAACCCTAATCAACCAATAACACTTAGAAAACAATTGCTTCGCAGAAACCCTAATCGACCATATATTTTTTTCAATGAACAACACCTAGATTGCTCATTGATTATGTCTGCTAGGCCTCATAGAAAAATCAAAGGGAAGATAATTACACTATATAATCATAACGAATACAACAACCCTAATCAACCAATAACACTTAGAAAACAATTGCTTCGTAGAAACCCTAATCGACCATTAATGTCGTTTTTCATTTTTTTTTGCAGATCTGAAGTCTTTATTTCACATGTATAGTAAGATA
>JASDQU010736848.1:82732-104975 GCA_032191745.1 Picea mariana
AAATAGCTCAGAAAGTTCAAGAGGAAGAATGTCCTCCTTTAGAAAATCGAATAAATGATTTAATTGAATTGGAATAAATAAGGACACAAACCAAACAGAAACTAGATCAACATCAACAAATTGTTAAATATTGGTTTGACGCAAGTTCATCCTCTGATGGAAACTTCAACGTAGGATATTTGGTCCTCAAGTGGGATAAAGAAAATGAGGACAAAGGGGAACACACCAAGTTTCAAAATGTATGGTTGAGACCATTTTTTATTGCAAGAAAATTAGGTCCTAGCTCCTTTCATCTGCAAAACTTGGAGGGGAAGCCAGACACTTTCTCGGTGAATGGACAGACTCTCAAGAAGTATTTCTCCTGATCAAAATAAAACCCGACCCACTGTAAATATCCCAAGTTTTGTATAGTTTTTTTTTTATTATTGTGTTGTTTCTTTCTTTATTTTTCTATTTGATTGAATTATTTCTGACTCACAAACAATTGTTGAAGGGAACTTTTATCATCAGAATTATGATTGGATGGAAATTTGAAAGAGTTCAAACATTTTCAATACTAAGACTTAGCCAAGATAATTGGTTTATGAGACAGTTACCTTAGAAGTTATTTTCCATAATATTATTCCTAGAATTTTGTCAAGATCTTTGGGAAGTATGATTATCTTTAAACTTTTTACATTGTCCCAGTTCTAAAGAGATCACCTCAAATCACTTCCCCATTCTCTATATATTTTATTGAGTGAAATCTAAACGTCTAAACCATGAAAGAACTACTAGTTCTAAAAATCAAATAATAGTGATCAGTCATATACCTGTTTGATTATCAATCTCCAGTATCACCCCACCCTCTTTGTCAGTTTGAAATCTCCAAATTCTATCATTATAAATAGCTAAGGAGGGTTGGAATCACTTTAATGTGTGGGAAATGTGTGAAAACTCATCAGGGTACTGAATAGGCCTGCTGGTAGTGGGTAAATGCACATAGGATACCAAGACAACTTCGTCGGGGTATTGAACAGGCTTGCTAGCAGCGAAGTACTGTCGGGTTTGAGATACGTCAGTTATGTTTTTATATGTTGATCATTTATTAAAATTTTTATATCATGGATAGAAAATTTTTGGATGGGATTAAAGTACTTGACTAGTTTAAATGACATCCATGTCGAGGCTATGAATCATTGCTAGCAACAGTGGCCCTGTCAGCGGTATTGAAGTTAGATTTATAAATATCGTCACCTTTTGATTGAAACTAATCTTTATGTTATAATCATCTGTTAAAGAACTTATTTTCTGAGTATGATTGTGCTAATCGTTTTTTGAGCTAATATTAATATGTGTAATCTTAAAGTGAGATTTGTTTCAAGACAACTTAAAATGTTATCCAATTCTTTGTTTTTTCCCTGATGTGAAAGTTTGATGTTACAGATATAATTGCTTCGCCCAGTGATTCGCCATTGTTGGCAACCCAACTACCATCTCGTTTTTTCAATTTTTTGAAACAAAAAAAATTGCAAAAAGAGTTCTTGTATCTACTGCTTAACATGTATATACATCAGATTGATTCTTTCTGGTGATTACTTTGGTTAATCAGTTTTGTTTGATTTATTTCATAGATAGTTATATCATGTTTACCCATTTCAATTTTATGACTCGAAAGCAAGAAATTGAAATCTTTTACAAGGTCATTGATTGAACCCTTAGTGTGTTCTCCCTGTGCATAGGTGGAAAAACTATTTGTTTTAATTGGAAATGTAAAATCATAAGGTTTAGACAATGTTTCATTCGTGGCTACACAACCATGTTAAAATTTGTAAAACAAATTCATAACTTAGGGTAAACACCAACCCGATATGGTGTTTATCTGATTCTGTTATTAAACCAAACTTCAGAGTTTTGACACGTTTTTCTATCCTTATCAAAGTTTGGTTATGCATTTTTCCCCACCATATGATCTAAATTATATCATTTGATAGTTGTTGTTGTATTTTCAAATTATGATATGGTGTAGTGTCCATTCAATGATTGATCAACTCACTGTCTTGTTCATCATAACCGCGTTCATGTATTGATGTTTCATTTTCAGGATAGTCCTTCATGACCAAAGAATAGGTTTCAAAGGATGAAGTGGGTTTTCATTTTATGTCCTCTGGTTATTGGTGGTTAATCAAACATAGGAGTGGGAAATCATGGTAAGATCCTTTCAAACCCTTAGTTTTCGATTCACCACTAGCTATGTGAATTCACCTGTTTATAATTTTGGGTTTGTTCAAGCACAAAATTCTTCTTTCTGTGTTTTTGGGTACATAGTTCGAAAGCTAATGGCCCATGTTGTTAGAGTGGAGCCGAATGTCTCACAAGCATTTTTATCTCATGACAATGCTATGGATGACCTGGTCCAAGCCATATGGATAAAATTTATTCAGTCATTCAAGGGTTTCAATTTAGATGTTGCATGGGATTTTTCTAAGACGTTCAATGGAACCAAAGCCAAGGTAGGTGGCATTCAATTGCAGGTAAGTGAAGAATATATAGCCGAGGAAACTGTTTTGTCACACGAAGGTGATCGATGGTTTAAGAATATGAAAATAGTTGGCATTTTGTGGCATTCTTTGTTGGTGTCCAAGAAGTCACATTACAATGTGAAAGGTATTCCTATACATTTATTTAAAACCCACTGGCTTGGTTTATTGTTGTTTATAAAAAAAATTATTACTTGTGAAGGGTGTTATGGGTTGGTATTATTGTTTCACATATGCTAGCTAATGATTTTCCAAGGGTTCAAGTTGAATTTACCATTCTATTTTCTCAAGAGCCTACGAAAAATGTCTAAGTTCTATTAGAGGTCAAACCCTAACCCCGAATATAGCTTGTTCCATCATGGTTTGATTCAAATTTTAGTAAATTTCCAATTTTTGAACACAGGGTATACCTCGCAAAATTTTATTTTAAGGAATGGATTTATTCCTTCGCAAATTGATCCCGACTCCCATTTACCTCAGGATATTGAAGAACTTGTCTTTCCAAATATTTTGTCTCACTCTCTCCAATATTTCCTAGTTGAGGTTCAAACCCCAAAAGACTTTGTTGTTTCAACTAGTGATCCGACCAAGTTCCCTCCTGTAACCGAAATGACTTGTAAAAGACGTGAATTTATTCCAAAGATATCTTTGTAAGAAATCCTTAGTCATTTGAGGAGCAGGTCACCAAACATCTCTGGTCATTCACAACCTCATAATTCAATGGTTAATAACAAAATTAAAAGAAAGGGGAAACAAATTAAACAAGATGCTTGTGAAATGGGTTTTAAAAATAAAAGGAGTGGCCTGATTTTGTCAAGAATGACAAGAAAAAAATGTCAAAATGGCAAACCCGTTTCGACAACAGTAATAGAAGACACAAATTGTGTCGAATATGTAAGCCTTGATTCCACCAGATATGGTTCACAACAATATGATTTCATTTCGAATCTCTCTCCATTTCTTATGGAACATGAAGGATTTACAGGGATCCACAATGATTTGAAAATGATGATAGCACAGGAGAAACCTCTAAACTCATACCACAAGCAACCTGTACCATATATGGAACATGTATATTGCAAGGAGTGCTTCACATGGATTCAAATATATTATCAGGACATTGCATACTTGAAATCGTGTCTTAACCAAGTGTTGGCTCGAAATAGATATTTGGAAAGAGAAAATTGGGTTTTGAGAGTTGATCTACAACAAACTCCTCTTTGGGCGAACAAGAGATCCAAGAAATCTGGGGACATCATTATTAAACACTCAACTAATTTCGATGTTGTTATGAATTCGGAAATGCACGACTCCTATTTTTTGAATGTTTGAATTGGTAAACAAATTCTTAGTTGGTTTTAATGATTTGATTGGTTTGTTAGAACATAATTTATTTTTAGGTTTTTTTTAGACTAGCTACAAAATTGCATATTTTGTTGCTTGTCTAGAATTAGTTTATGGGGTTTTCTTCTAATTAAATTTTAATTTTTTATTCTTTTCAAGTCTTAAGAAGGAGAGAATTTCAATCATTGTTGGAACAATGAATTATCATGAGATGCTTCTAGTTTGCAAATTGTTTCTTTTTCAAACAATATAGAAAATAGTTTTATTGGTGTAACTACTCTTGCAAAGTTACCATGAGACTGTATTAATTTTGAAGATCTATCTCTATCTTTTGGATATGAGAAACAAATCAATGGTATGCTTAAATACTCATACTTTTCCAGATACTAGAGATGGTGAAAATTTTGGGAACTTGGACTACAACCAAATTTTGATTCTGAAATATAGGATCATACTTAACTATGGATTTCGACTTGTGAGTTAAGAAGTTTAATTTACATAAGAATATCAGAAAATTATGATCTATGTTTTGATTGTCTTAAAAAGTGATTGATTATATGTTGGTTTAAACTAGATTTAGTCTGTTATGACTCCATATGATTAATTGTTATTATATGTATATCAAATGTGTTTCATTTTAATGGTTCTGGAACCCAAAATCATTTTAGTTTCAGGTGTGGTTATATTTTGATGTAGATGTTAAATTGTATTTAATTTCTTCATACAATTTGATTTTGCATAGATCTAGTCAATCAATATGAAATTTTTCTGTTGATGTAAATGATCATGAATGATTCACCTGAGATTAATTATTGTCTATCTTTTGATATTAAAGAGATTATAATCATCATGGTGGAGTTGATTTCATTTGATGTTATTGTGATATTGAAAATTACACAATCTATTTGCATCATATTTATCTTAGCAAACAGGTTGCAAGCATAGCATGGTACAAGAAGACATAAATATGTTTCTTTTCTTTTAGCACTGGCCAAATACAGGTTAGTTATTTTCATTTCCTTTTAGTATTTTCTTATTGAATGTAGATGCATCATTCAAGATTATAAGTTTGATTATCTAATTCATCTCTCAATCGTTTTCATTCAATTTTTCTTTTTCTTTTTTGAATTTTAGTATTTTTGTTTATAAAAGTAGATTACTAAATAGATTTTGATTCCATTTATTATTATTTAAGATTTGTTCTCTTCATAGGAAATTGCTTTCAAGTTTTTCAATAAATATTGCAATTTTGTATATAATCATGTATATGGTGTACATAAGTATATGATAGTAGTTAGTTAGCATAGATATTATATTTAGATTTAGGCCAATGGAGCCATAAAACCCGTCAGGGTAAGCTATTTCAAACGACTTGGGTTATTTAGACAACCATGGACCGGGCTTTCCCTTCCAGTTGAAGAGTGATCAATATCACCTGTTAACAAGTCATCCCCCATGTCAAAGATTGGTGGGAGACTTTATATGAGAAAAATGAAACAGAGGAATCTTTTTTTTTTGTATTCGCACACACCTGGGATTTTTTTAGGGATGATATTAAAGAAAAATACTACTTTGTTGGAAGTTATGACGACTTAAATACAAAATGGACCACACTGTAGCAGGAAAGGGACCAAACAATTCCATAGATCACAAATGTCTTTCATACCTTTTGCACCAAATTGGGTATCAGAGACTTTGAGTGACACCCGGTGCTCAAGTACCGTGGGGGTTTGCATAGATACATCTAGACATAAATGGAATTTATGGACATTTATTCCTTGGGTGCATCTTATCAATATTATTTCAAAATGAAGAAGAATCTCAAATAGATGACATGATAGTTTGGGTCTGCAAACCACTCATAGTAGAAGTAGGGAAAAGGTGGCCCCAATCCACAAAACAAAGGATAGAGAAAGGATGGGCAGTTGTAGGACAACTAGTCCAAACCATAAACAAAGAAGAAAAATGAGAAGACAAAGAAAGACACTAGGAAATGGTGTGAGTTCCATAATATCCCCTAGCATAACACCGTTGAAAGTCGCTCAAAGAAGTCATTGGTGGCCGAGATGAAAGTCTCTAAATTAGATGCAAGATCCAACTCTGAGTTAGAACCAGAAAGATGGAGATGGATAATTGATGAAAAACCTAGTGCCATCGTTTCTACCACCACCAAGGTCTAGCCTGGCGAACTTAATGAACCATAGGAAGGTGAGTTCCTCTTTCATTCACATATGTGGGTGAAGGGTACTCCATTGCACTTCATAATTTATAGTGGTATCCAGAATAACCTCATCTCAGCAGAGGTCATCAAGTGGTTGGATCTCTCAAAATCATCACACTCGCAACCATACACCATCGGATGGCTCCACCAAGGGAGTGATCTCCAAGTCAACCAAAAATGCCACCTAACTTAAGGAATCAAGCCTTTCAAAGATGAGGTATTGTGTGATGTCTCCCCCCTTGAAGTTTTTGATGTTCTTTTGGGCCAACCTTATTTATGGAAATGTCATGTTGCATATGAGTCATGGACTCATAGTGTTATTATTACTTTAGAGAGGAATTATTATTACTAGAGGTATTCCCATCTACCTCCATTTCCTTGATCTCTGCCAAGCAATGTAGGAAGTTCATCTCTCATAATGATAAGTTTTTCTTCTTCGTGATTCATGCTCAAAGTGATCGAAAGGTTGCAGCCACATCCATGCCCTCCATGATAGGTCTTTCCACGCAAAAAAAGAAAGTGGATAAGGTCATGCAATAATACAAAGACATCTTCTCTTTACCGATTGGGGTACCTATGCACTATCACTTCAAGCACTCAATCGATTTGACCCTCATTGCACCACCAACCAATGGGTTAGCCTATCATTGGTCTCTATTAGAAAATGAGGAAATCAAGTGCCAAATCCAAGAAATGATAAAAAATGGGCACATCCACCCAAGCTCATCACTTTGTGGAAGCCTAATCATGCTTGTGAATAAGAAATATGGGTCTTTGTGACTCTGCATTGATTATCGGTCCCTAAATAATATCACAGTTAGGAACCAATACCCAATTCCCTGAATTGATGATCTCATTGACCAACTCAAGGAGGACAAATAATTCAGTAAGATTGATATGAAGTCCTGCTACAACCAGGTCCCAATAGATTAGAATGATGTATGGAAGATTTCCTTCAAGTCCAAAGAAGGTATTTTTGAATGTTTGGTCATGCACTTTGGCTTGACAAATGACCTAACAACTTTCATGAGGATGATGGACGATATCTTGCGGACTTTCACTAATTATTTTGTGGTGGTGTATTTGGATGACATCCTCGTCTTCAACAAGAATTGGTCATAACACTTGCATCACATTCATCAATTTCTTCACACTCTATGGAAAAACAAGGTGTATGCAAATTTGGAAAAATGCTCCTTTGTCATGAACAGGGTTCAGTACCTAGGATACATTTTTTATGATCATGGGGTGCATGTCGATCCATCCGAGATATAGGTCATTTCTGACTAGTCATCCCTGACCACACTCACTAATATTTGAAGCTTCTTAGGCCTTGCCAATTTCTATCGTAGGTTCGTGTTGGCATTATCCAACATTTCATGGGCCCTTAGACAAGTGACTAGGGGTAGTGGTAAGGAAATAATTGTGTGGGGCCATTTGCAACAATGAGTGTTCGATTATTTGAAGCAATGCTTGTGCTTAGCCCCGATGCTCTCGTTACCAGACCTGTAACAACCTTTTGAGAATGAGAAAGATGCTTTAGACTATATTGTGGGTGCATTTCTCACTCAATATGGACATCCTATGGCCTATCATAGTGAGACACTATCATATGTTGTCCATAAGTACCCCACTTATGATAAAGAAATGTACTCCATTGTACAAACCTACCACCAGTGGAGACATTACATTCTTAGGAAGGAGTCACTCATCCACATTGATCATAAGCCTCTGTAGTTCATGCATACATACAAAAAATTATAGAATGACTTCCATAATAACTGATCCACATACTAGCAACAGTTCCATGTCAACATCAAATATAATACATGGAGAACCAACCACGTCGCTGACTTCCTTAGTCGACCTCTAGTTTCCACATGTATGGTGCTACACTCCTATAGACATGAGACCTTCAGATGTACCCAACTCTACCAGAAAGATCTTGAATTCACCACGACCTACCAAATGTTGGGCACAAACAAAGTTGTCATTGATTTTCATTTGAAGGATGGGTTTTTGTGCTATCTGGGCCATATATGGGTTCCATAAAGTGAGAAATAAAATTTGATTTTGGAAGCTCACTACATTCAAGTGGTAGGAAAATTTGACGTAGAGAAGACAATGGCAATGTTGCATCAACATTTCTATTGGTCGAAACTCTGACATGATGTAAGCAAGTATATCAGGTCCTGCACGGCCTATGCCATTGCAAAACCATACATTAAGAAACAAGGCATGTACACCCCTCTTCCTACTCTCGACAGGCTCTGGGAATCCATCTCGATGGAATACATGTCAGGCATTCCTTCAACCAAGCAGGGAAATGACTTTGTTTTCATGGTTGTTGATCGAAATTTCAATATGGAGATTTGTGTCACATATAAGAAGAGAATCACAACAGAGGCCAATGCCAAGTTATTCTTCAAACGAGTGTGGGTACATTTTTGGATACCACAAACTATCGTCTCTGATTGGGACAACCAGTTCCTCAGTAAATTTTGGTTGATCCTCTGGTCATGATTGGAAACCAAGCTCACCAAATCCATGGCCTTCCACACCCAAATGGATGCCCAAACCAAGGTCTTCAACAGGATGATCGTGCATATTTTGTGCATGTATAATTCCAATAATCCATGTGCATGGGACGATAGTATTCCTTATGTTCAACATAGCAACAACAAAGCCATACACAGCTCAACCAACCACATCCCCTTTCAGCAGGGGTTGGGATTTCAACCATTGGGTCCCATGGATGTTTCACTACCCTTTATGTCCACACAGGAAGATTCATCCCATGTGAAAACTGAAGCCGACAAAGACACCTGTTTCATTCAAAAAATTCAACACATCCACCAATAGGTTCATGATATTTTGCAGAAGTCCAATGCTAAGTACAAGAAGCACCATGATCAATAGCAGGTGCCACACATGTTTCAGGTGGAAGATAAAGTTTGGTTTCACTTAAATAAATAACACCTTATAGGACCCCATCAGAACCTTTGTCCACTATGCTATGGAAATTACACCATAACCAAGGTTATGGGTGACAATTCTTTTGATATCAACATTCCTCCCTTCCTTGGATTTTACCTAATTTTTAATGTGGACCTCCTTCGACCATACTTTCCACCCTTATTGGACACCTCAGAGATAACAGAACAATTGACACCGACAAAGCTCAAACATGATCACATGGAACATGAATCAAATGATCATATTGTGGAAATACAAGTCAAGGTCATTCTCTAACAGAAGCTTCATCTTTATTGGGTTGTCAAAATGGGGAAGCTCCTGTACCAAGGCAAGTGGCTCACCCGGGGCCAAATTCAACAGAAATTTCATCATCTCATGGGGGAACTCAACACAATGGAGATCATTTCTTCGTAAGGAGGGAGGATTGTTCAAAGTGGATATCAATGGCCACCCACCTATTCCAATTTTCTCACATACAACTTTCATCTTGATAGTTACAATTTTTATTTTGGATGTTTTTTTTCAGGCTTTTTGGGTCCTAAACTTTCGAGGCCATTTTGAGGCCCAAAAAATTGTTTTTGGGCCCACAACAATAAAAATTTAAACTAAGTCAGAGTGTGATGGCATAATTTGTAGTCCTTATATAGAACTTTCCAATGGACTATTGTGTGCCCAAAACAAAGATTGTAAGCAAAAACAAACTTACCCCAACAGGGCCCATATGAATTTTGGCACTTGATCTTCTAGGGTTATGTTTTTGGATGTCTAGGGTTTTGGAATTCATGTTTGATGTAAAAATTCCTTTGAAGCCTCATTGTAAAAATTCCGCTGGAGCCTCACATACAACTTTCATATTGGCAGTTACAATTTTTATTTTGGATTTTTTTTCTGGCTTTTTGGGTCCTAAACTTTCGGGGCCATTTTGAGGCCCAAAAAATTGTTTTTGGGCCCACAACAATAAAAATTTAAAAAAATTTAAACTAAGTTAGAGTGTGATGGCATAATTTGTATTCCTTAAATAGACCTTTCCAATGGACTATCGTGCACCTAAAACGAAGATCGTATGCAAAAGAAAACTTACCCCAATGGAGCCCATATGAATTTTGGCACTTGATCTCCTAGGGTTATGTTTTTGGATGTCTAGGGTTTTGGAATTCATGTTTGATGTAAAAATTCCTTTGGAGCCTCATTGTATTGATCTTCTTGTGAATGATTGTAGTCTTCACGTCTCTTCTCATAGATAGGCTGCCACTATTCTAACAAGCTTGTTTTAGTCTGCATTTTACAGTTTAAACATATTTCTCATTAATAAAAGCCACTTTTTGCAATATCTTTCTTATTATTTACTATATCTTTGTGTTAATAGTATAGATCTGTATTTTCATTTCGTTCCTCTCATAAATCCCGATCATCAAAACTAGAAATGCAAAACAAAAATTTGACAACAAAAATTAAAAATCAAAAGTATAAGAGAATTAAAATAAAACAAACAAAAGAAAACTTGCAATTTCAAAACTAATTCCTATAGTTCCTCCCTAGGAATGGCGCCAAAATGTTGGGATGCTCTAGTCGTCTGGATTCTTCATCATTTTCTTATCAATCGAGATAGTTAAAATTATGAGGCATAGGAACAATATGTGCAAATTGAAATTACCTAAAGACTTCTAATAAAAGTCCAACAATAAAGTGTCAGACTCACAAACAAAGATTAATTCTTTCGATCAAAATTACTCACATTGAATTGTTAGTTGGTAGGGAATGAGATCAAAAATAAACATTCAGTTGTGTTTACCTGTAAGAACATTCTATTTTAGTCCACCAAGCTATGAGATTAGAAAAGGGTACTCTTAAATGTGAGTTGAAAGGCCAACCAAAAGACAATTTATTATATTCAATGTAGTAAAGAAATGCGCAAAATGAATTACGGACTTGGTTTAAACATTGAATATATTATGTGACAATTGTTGGTATGGAACAACATATGAAACAACATTCAATTATCTTATTTTATTTAACATCAATATATGAAACAATTAAAAATCACCATACTCAGAGTAATAATATTGTATGTAAACTTTTTAGAAGGAAAATATTTAATTTACAGGAAATTACAACACTATTAAAAATATAACTCTAGAAAAACTATTAAAAAGATACAACACATACTAGGGTGGCCTCCTAGAATATCTTGTTAGAAAAACTGAGAACATGTAAAAAATTTAACACATGAGCTAACTAAGAACTTCATTGTATTGATCATCAATGCTTAATCAACAGTTACAATGTCTTGAATAATAGTCTCAACATTCTCCTTAACTTTAATATATCCCATGTCTCTAATTTTATACATTCCTCCAAGAATTCGAGTGCTTTCCACCACATGCACTATTTTTTACAAAACTAATTACAAAAATATCGATTAGATATTATTTTTAGCACATAGCACAAGTTCTCCTTGATCATGTGAGTTTGATACTTGATCTTCTGATTGGATGAACATTATTCCTCGCTCCTTAGAATTGAGTTCCTAATTCTGTGAACAAACTTGCATATTTGTAGTCGATTTTGTGAATTTCATGTAACTGCCTGTTGAGTTTGACCATGCATTGACCATTGGCTGTTGAATTCTATGAGAATGGAAAAATAATTAATTTTCCATCTCATGATGTCAATGTAGTGCCTCCAAGTGGAAATTCTCCATTTGAGCAAGTGGAAGTATGCTAACCTTCTATTCATGTAATAACTCATAAAGCAGGGTTAATTCCTATAATAGTTGAATTGTTGTCCATTTGTTACAAAAACATTTTTAATACTATTTACAAGCAAAAATAAGATTTTATTACAAAAACAAAACTTATTACCTCGTTGATTCTCATTATTCCATTAGTTAGGTGAAAGTAGGAAAAATTAGAGGATTTTAAGATCAAAATGGAATGAATGGGCCTGGTAAAAGGGTCAAAACTATAACCCAACAGAGGCATTATGTGATGTTTCCCCACTTGAAATGTTTGATGATATTTTAGGAAAACTATATATGTGGAAATTCCATGTTATTTATGAGTCTATGCCTCATGGTGTCATTGTTAATTTGGGAAGCCAACTCTATAGGGTACCAGAGGTACTCTTGACTACTAAATTTTCCTTGATCTCTCAGACTAGAAAATTTTTCATCTTCATGGTTTAGTTGAAAGGTGAGAAGAAGGTCACTCTGAATGACACTCACTAGAAAACAAACTCATGTGTACAATATTGTAGAGCAATATAGATATTCCGTCACTTCACCTATGAGGGCGCCTCTTCACTGCCAAGTAAAACATTCAATTGAATTGATAGCTAGTGCTCCTTTACCTAATGACCTAGTGCATACATGCTCTACTTTGGATAATGAGAAAATAAAATATTAAATTCATGATATCATCCAAAAGAGATACATTCGACAACAATCCCCACCTTGTGGGAGCCCAGTTGTATTGGTGCAAAAGAAGGACGGGACATGGAAACTATATATTGAATATAGAACCCTAAACAAGATCCTCGTGTTAAGAACTAATACCTAATCTCCTGGATTGATGATCTTATTTATTATCTTAATGGTGACAAGCTATTTGGTAAGATTGATATGAATTTAGGCTACCACCAAGTCATTATTGAACAAAGTAATTTATGGAAGATCACCTTCAAGTATAAATAAGGCCTTTTTGAGTGGCTGGTCCTGCATTTTGGCTTGAATAATGATCCAGTAAAATTCATGAGGGCGATGGATGTCATCTTCCATATATTCACAAAATATTTTTTGAATCGTATATTTTGATGACATCCTCATCTTTACGAGAACTTGAGAAGCACATTTGCATCACATTTAACAGATCTTGACCACTCTGTAGAAACAAAAGTTATATGCCAATATGGAGAAATCCTGATTTGGCATGCATAGAATTAAGTATATAGGATACATCATGGATGAACATGGGGTCCATGTGGATGTATCCAAGATCCAATTCATTCACTATTGGCTAGCCCCGATGACTCTAAAAAATCTCCACAGCTTCGTAGGCCTTGCAAACTTCTACCATAGGTTCGTGTTGGGGTCCTCTCATATCATTTGTACCTTAAGACAAGTGACCAAGGGTGGAGCTAAAGCCAAGTTTTCCCAGTCTAAGTCACAACAAAAATCATCCGAGGATCTAAAATGCCACCTCTTATTGTCACTATTCCTCACTTTTCTATACATGCAATAGCTACTTGAGATTGAGAGAGATGCATCTAACTATGCTATCAGTGCAGCCTTCATTTATCATGGACATCCAATGTCTCATCATAGTAAGACACTCTTTGATAATGTTTATAGGCATCCACCTATGATAAGGAGATTTACTCCATTATGTAGGTATGCTGATAGTGGAAGCATTATATTCTCGGAGAGGAAATGATCATCCAAAATAGTCATAAGTTTCTAGAATTCATGCAAAAAGAAGTAAAGTTACAGAATGGTCGCCATCAGAAGTGGTCTAGGTACTTGCAAAAATTCCACTTGAACATTAAGTAAAATAAGGGTAGCACAAACCATATTGTAGTATATGTCAACTGGCCCTCGGTTGTGGAAATAACCACAATTATTTAATCTCGTAGGTCATATCCCTTTGGGTGGCCCCAATTGCACCACAAAACCTAGAATTCTATGTTATTTATCAAGCACTAGACACAGGTAAAAAAGTTCCATACTTTCACCTCCAAGATTCACTTTTGTGCTATGTAGGGCATCTTTGTGTTCCTTTCATCGAGCATGAAAATATAATTTGGGGGGAACATTAAAGTCCGATGGTAGGGCACATTAATTTGGATAAGATAGTATAAGTACTATAGAATTATTTCTACTAGACAAAACTCTAATAGGAAATCAATAGGTATATCACATTATTCACAACCTATTCCATTTCTAAAATTTTCATTATGAAGCAGGGGATATACACTCCTCTACCTACGCTAGAAATTACTTGGGAGTTATTCTCCATGTATTACATGTCTTTGTGGTTGCTGACCAGTTCTCTAAGATGGCCATTTTGGCACCATGTAAGAAGATCATCATAGGTTAAGCCAATGCTAAGATCTTCTTTGAGTGTGTTTGGGTTCATTTTGGGCTACCATGGATCATTATTTTAGATAGGGATAATAGGTTTCTTAGTTCCTTCTACCGCATCTTATGGTATTTGATGGACACCAATCTCACCAAATCAACTTTATTCCACCCCCAAACACATGGAAAGTAGAAGTGGTCAATAGGATGATTGTGCATATCCTATGCATGTACAACTCCAAGGATCCACATAAATGGGATGAGAGTATCCCATATGTTCAACATAGATACAACAAAGCCCTTCATATATTTATTGGACATATCCCTTTCCAGGTGTGCTTGGGGTTCTAGACATTGGCCCCCATTGATGTAGATTTTCCCATTTCATCTTCATAGGAATATTCCTCCCATGATTATACTGAGGTAGATAGATCATCTAAATTTTTTGAATGGATCCATCACACCCAACAATAGATTCATGATATCCTACATAAATCCAATGTTAAGTACAAGTAGTGACATGACCAACATCGAGTTACACACAAGTTTTAGTTTGGTGATAATGTGTGGTTTCATTTGTAAAAGAAACACCTCACAACCCACTATATGAAGCTTAGACCACTTCAATATGGGTGTTACACCATCGCAGAGGTTATGGGTGGGAATGATTTTGAATTGAGTATTCCCCCTTTCATTGGTTTGCACCTAGTATTTAATGTGGAACTACTTTGATCATATTTTCCACCCCTATTGGACACTTCAGAGGTGGTTGAGCATTTGGCCCCTATAGAATTCAATCTTGACGAAATTGAGCAAGAAAAATGTATTAGGTCATGGAAACCAAGAAAAAGGGAACCCACCAGCAAAACATACAACTTTATTGGGTTGTCAAAGTAGGAAAACTTCTTCAACAAGGCAAGTGGCTCACCAGGAGCCAAATTCAACAAACGTTTCCTCATCAAATGAGGGAAATTGAAGAAATGGGGGCATTTCTTCATAATGGGGGAGGAATTATCCACGTGTAAATCGGTGGCCACCCACCTATCCATTGAATAACAAAGGTTTTCCTTCTTGGTAGTTTTTTTTATCTACAACTTTTCAGGTCCTAAACTTCTGGGGCCATTTTGAGGCCTTAAATGATTTTTTTTCTACAATTAGGGAGTTGGGGTGGTTGTGGCCTGCTCAGACCTACCAATAATTATTCTTCTCAATTAGACATTTCCAACGAGCTATTGTGCACCCATAATTTTAGGTACATAAACCCCTAACTTCTCATGTAGGTAGAATAATATATTTCCATGTAATAAAGGAAAATACTAGTTAATAAGGCCTATTTAATAAATATGAAAAAGTCAATGTAAGAAGACCTAATATAATCTTTTTCTTCTAGAAATATCTCCCTATAGAACATTCTTTAGAAGATAGAATTAGTATAAATAAGAGTAGAAGGTATGAGAGGGATTTTTCTTGAGAATTATTGTAATAGAGCTCTGCTTTGTTGGAGGTTTCCCCCTCGAAGAGGCAAGTGAACATTGTTTAATATCAATAAAGGTATTATTTTTGTGTTATGGTTCCATATATTATGTTGGTTAGCTATATTTATGTTCTGTGTTGTTATTTCGTTGGTTTTAACTGCAATATTCCTATTTTCAGCTATTATAATATATATGGTGCCTAACAAGTGGTATTAGAGAACACTCCTTGGCATTATTTGTGGGTTAATTTTTTTTCCAGGGTAGAGACATGTTTTGGCGTGTTTAAGCTACAAAGATATGTCGTTCAATGCATATATCTGCGGTCGGGGAAGAACACATGTAGGAAATACAAGAGGTACTTAAGCTTACATTGTTGGACACCCTTGTAACCCCTATTGGTACCCGCTCTGAGTGGTAATGCATCATATAACACATGTATACATACTTGTGCTTCCACGTACCTATGGTATATCGAGAGACCCCATATCTATCCTAAAACATCCATAGATAAACCGATCGACCTCTTGACTGCTATAGTTCGACCAAGAACAACAATGGGGAAGATACTCTCTAGTACCTAGGTAGTCGGGTAGTACGGATAAGGGCACAGTCTATCCTCCTTAGTAGGTTCCATGAGATATTGGGCCGAGTACTAATGTTGGACCCCGCACGTATATCAGAGAGTTATAGCATAGGAAAAACCATTTTCTATAGAAAACTTGAAAACCCGAACCCTTGGGAAGGAAACAAAATAGAAAAGGAACATAGAAGATCTATTTCAGTGCAACATTTCCTCCGGCATTCGAGTTGCAAAAATTACAAACAAAAAAGGAACAGAGAAGATCTATTTCCCTGCAACCTTTCCTCCTGCATTCGAGTTGTGAAAATTACTATACATTTATTTCATTTTTTGTGTTAATAAATTGGGCATTTCGATACTACGGTATTATTTAGATCTGCATAAAGCCCTAGTGAAGTAAAAAAAAAAAATTAAATTTAAAAAAAAAACGAAAAAAAAGGGGAAAAATAAAAGGAGCCTGCCAGTATCCTTATTTGAGACATATCTCATTAGATTTCCCTTTTTTCCTGGATCATTGACAACTATCATTTTTAACTTTTTGTTACCTCTCGGACCCTTATTTTAGACCTATTTCGTTGGATTCCCATTTTCTCCTTGATCATTGTGACACCTACCATTTTAAACTTTTTTTTTACCTCCCTGGACCCTTATTTTAGACATATCTTGTTGGATTCACATTTTCTCTTTGAAGGTTGTGATACCTATCATTTTTAACTTTTGTTTTACCTTCTCGCACCCTTATTTGACACCTATATCATTGCATTCCTATTTTCACATTGAACACACTCATATATATCATTTTCAATCTTTTTTCCATTGTCCCACTCCCCCTCTTCCATTCCCCTCCACCCATAGGAACCACTCACAACCAATAATTCCTTCACCTAGAAGATGAATCCAAACAACACAAGGTAGACATCCATAGAATGCCCTCTCAAATTGCTTCCAATAATTCTCACTCAGACACCTTCAAGGAAAAAGTTACAGGCGAATTGTCAGAGGTTAAGGGTGAATCGTCTTCCTTCACCTAGTGGTTGAAACATTCCCTTGGGTCTTCCTCCCTTGAAATACCTTCCTATTCTGAAGATGATAACTTTTCCCATAATATGGCCCTTCATTCCAGTTCCCTTCCTCATGACCCCCTCCTTCCCCTAGTTGAAGTGAAAAAATTTGACGAATCTGATCCCACTGGTTTGGTCACTCAAATGGAACATTATTTATCCTTCCATGGAATTACTAATGATCTATCCAAAATTCATTATGGTATCCTCTATTTGTATCCAGAAATTTGGAAATGGTGGCAATGGCGTAGAAATATACACCAGGGGTATGTTGATTGGACTCA
The DNA here is from genome assembly GCA_032191745.1 of Picea mariana. Classification (NCBI taxonomy): domain Eukaryota; kingdom Viridiplantae; phylum Streptophyta; class Pinopsida; order Pinales; family Pinaceae; genus Picea; species Picea mariana. Next base: position 100,267 of record JASDQU010736848.1, read on the forward strand.
GTTTGTGGCAAAGCTATATGACTTCGTTGACACTGAAACTCACTATCTTGGTTGTTTGACCAAGTTGAAGCAATATGTAACAGTGGAAGACTTTATAAGTACCTTTGAACACTCGATATTCAGAACCGAGGGCATTTTTTATGCCTTCCTCTAGGAATGTTTTATCAGCGGCCTCAAAGAGGAAATTCAAGCCCAGGTCCTCATGGCTTGCCCTCACACTTCGTTGGAAGCTAATAAACATGCTAAGGATTCCCAATAAATTGTCTCTTCTCAAAACCAAAAACCTCCTTTAATCCTTGCACTTGACCTACTAACCCTTCCCCTCCTCCCACTCCCCTCAAGATCTAGAAATTAACCCAGGCTGAAATGGAGGAATGCCAGCTCAAGGGCATTTGTTATAATTGTGATGACAAATATTTTCTAGGGCACAAGTGTAAGGAACAAAAGTTGTTTATGGCCATATCTAAGGATATTTATGAAGAAGATCTCGACACCCCCCCTATGGTAGAGTTATCCGATCCAACTAATATTACTTCACCCTCTAAACAACCAAAAGTAGAACCGGTCATTTCATTGAATTATCTCATTAGTTTCTCTGCTCCCCAAACCCTCCATCTCATTGGCTACATTAAGAATCAAAAGGTCATCATCTTAATTGATAGTGGAAGCACTCATAATTTTATTCACTGTCTTATTTCCCAAGAAACCCATTGCTATATACATGCAGTCAACAAATTTCAAATCATGATTGCCAATGGTGGTTCCATGAAATGTGGGTAGCGTTGTGAAAATGTGTGTCTCCAAATTGGGCAGTACCACCTTAAATCGCATATGTTTTCTATTGACATGGGTGGTTGTGATATTGTTCTCGGTGCATAATGGTTATGCACTCTTGGTCCCATCCTCATGGATTTTAAGGAATTAACCATGGAATTCCAACAAGTGGGACAACAATATAAATTACAAGGAATCACAACAAGTGGGGCAACAATATAAATTCCAAGGAATCACAACATGATTCCATGATATCAACAGTTCCCATTGAATGAAAAAACTCCTAAAAAAAGGTCATTCCAACATTGTTTCCCAACTCCATTCTATTCAAGCAATTAAGACACTTGTGGTGCATCCTAACCTCCAATGTATCAACTCCAAACACCAAGTTTTTTTTCAACTCCCTAGGGACTTCCTCCTTGTCCTCTTGTGCATGATCATTCCATTCCTCTTATCCCCTATAGTCTTCCTTCCAATGTTCTCCCTTTTCGTCATCCCTTTTCCCAAAATAATGAAAATGAGAAGATTGTTCAAGAATTGCTAGTTGCAGGTGTTATCCACCAAAGTACCAGCCCCTATTCTTCCCCTGTCGTCATGGTACTCAAAAAAGAAGGTACTTGGTGTATGTATCAAGACTTCCCCACCCTCAATAAACTCACCATCAAAGAAAAATTTCCCATTATTTTCATTGATAATATCTTGGATGAATTAAGTGGTGCTTAGTATTTTACCAAACTTGATCTTCATTTTGACTACCACCAGATACATATTCAAGATGAAGACATTCCTAAGACTACTTTTCACACTCATGAGGGTCACTATAAATTCTTGGTCATTCCCTTTGGTATGTGTAATGCTCCCTTCACTTTCCAAAGTCCCATAAACCATGTTTTTTGTCCTTTTCTTCATCATTTTCTCCTAGTTTTCTTTGATGGTATTCTCATCTATAGTAAAACTTGGGTAGACCATCTTACCCATGTGGATCAAGTTATCAGTTTACTCTCTCAGCACCAACTTTTTCTCAATAAATCTAAATGTGCCTTTGGAGCTTTGGAATTGGAGTACTTGTTAGAAAAACAGGACTGTGGAGCAATAAAATAAAACAAATGCGGAAACAAAACACAAAAGATACACAATACAATAGAGATTGATTTACGTGGTTCACCTAGTGTGGGCTACATCCACCAGAGAAATTGCCAGGTCCTTCCTTTATTATTATCTAGCAAATGAAGGGATGCAACCTACATCAAAACTCACTGTAACTTCCTCTTCTTTCTCTCACATTCTCCTATCTCAGAATACAATATTCGCCATCATACATAGCCGCAATACATTTCCCTCATAAAAGAGGGTTTCCTTCTAGGGCAAAAAACCCTAACATAATTTCTATTGTTAGATCCGTGACCTTATAATGAATGGTCCAGATTTACAATGAAATTACAATATACTTTTACAAGGCATTTTTTCCTTCGGGGGCTTCACCCCTGAACCCCCGCTGGGGGCCCGCTTACTCCCAGACCCCCCAGACAGGGGGATAGCCTCCCCGGACCCCGCAGAGGGGGTACGCCCCCTCTGCACTCCCCCATGTGGAAGAGTGTACATACTTATGGGGTGTAAATACTTCATGGGGTATAAACATGGCTAGAAGTAAAAGACCTCTGAATCAGGAAGATAATCAGGCTCCACAACCAACAATACTGGGGTCATATTGTCGGCAAGGATGGTGTAAGGGTGGATCCTAAGAAAATTGAATCTATGCAGGATTGGTTGTTCCCAAAAACTCTCAAGAGATTGTGTGGTTTTCTAGGTTTAATAGGATATTATGGAAAGTTTGTTAATAATTATGGAAAAATTGCAATGCCTCTTACTTCTCTACTAAAAAAGAATACTTTCACTTGCACTCCAAAAATTGATCAATCATTTCAATCATTGAAAGAATGCATGTGCACAACTCTTATCTTGGCATTTCCTAACTTCACAAAGACTTTTGTCCTCAAATTTGATGCCTCCGGGAAAGGGATTGGTGCAATACTCATGCAAAAGGGTAAACCATTGGCCTTCACTAAAAACAGCCCTTGTAGATATATATTGGCCAATCAATATATGAAAAGGAAATGTTGCCTATTATGCATGCTTTCAATCTATGGAGTCCTTATCTCTTTGGGAAATGCTTCCAAATTAAAATTGGCCATTAGAGCCTCAAGTATTTCCTAGAACAGAGGATTTCATCCTAGGGGCAACAAAAATGGGTGACCAAGCTATTTGGATATGATTATTAGATCATTTATACTAAGGGGAAATAAAACGTAGTGGTTGATGCTATTTCCATAAAATACGAAGAAGAATGATCAATTTTTTCCCTCTCCTTCATTGTGCCAGATTGGCTAGATGTTGTCTGCCGGGAATGGATGCAAGATCCCAAAACCTCTCGACTGATCCAACAATTGCAAGACAATTCTCTAGTTTCTATAGCATACTCTTGGCACAATGAAGATATTCACTACAAAGGTCGTCTATATTTAATCCACGAGTTGCAACTTAAATCCACGGTTCTTTTTGAACTTCATGATTCACCCATAGCAGGGCATTCCAGGTTTACCAAAACCTATGAACAAGTTAAATATTCTTTTTTCTGGGATGGAATGAAACAATATGTTCACACCTTTTTGGTTGAATGTTATTTATATCAATGCAACAAGGGGGAAACTATCAAAGCTCCAGGCACACTGCAACCACTATTGATTCCACTAGCTATTTGGAGGGACATTTCTATGGATTTCATTGTGTTCTTACCTAAATTTGGGAATAAGTCAGTCATCATGGTGGTAGTTGATCGTCATTCCAAATATGATCATTTTTGTGCTCTTCAACACCCATTCACAAAATCCATAGTGGCTCATATTTTCATGGATCATATTTTCAAGCTTCATGGCATGCCTCATTCTATTGTATCTGATAGAGATCCTACTTTCACCAACAATTTTTGGCAAGAAATATTTAGGCTCTAGGGAACACAATTACATTTGAGTATTTCTTATCACCCACAGACGGATGGCCAAACTGAAGTTGTCAATAAGTGTTTTGAAAAATATTTGAGGTGTTTTTCATATGACTGGAAACATCAATGGTCTCAGGAGTTACCCCTAGTTAAATAGTGGTATAACACATCTTACCATAGTGCTACCCACCTGACTCCTTTTGAAGAAGTATACAGAAAAAATCCTCGTTAGTTCTTTCCTACATACCAAGGGTTTCAAAGGTTTAGGAGGTTGAAAAAACTCTTATAGTCCATGCTGATGTAGACCCCCCACCTTTCTCTCCTTGGGACTATGCAACCTTCCGATCTAGGATCGATTGACTTCAGGAGTTGAAACAACTCACAGGTTCACACTAAACCTCTTCTATTTTAGCCATACGTCAAAGTCTTGATTTTCGGGTGTGAAATCCCCATTTCAGTAGTTTTGGATTACCCACAGAGTCCTCCAAATGACCTTGGTAAACAACCATGGGATTAAACCTTCATTCCCCGCTCACTTCGAAACTTCAGGCTTTGGGTGTTTTTGGCACACCTCACTCCAAATCTACTGAACTCTAGACTCACAAACACACATGGACCAGATCTACGGTCCACAGTTCTCTCACAACCAATGAATAAGGTTTACTTCGAGACTCTTACTTCGGGAGTTCCAAGTGCTCCAAACACCTCTTTCCTCCGAAGTGTTCCATACCCAGAGTTACATATCAAGTGCCACGTGCTCTTCTTGATCGACGGTTGTGGTCTACATCAGGACTTTGGCGTTCAGGAGTTTCAAACTCTCTAAAGCCTTTTCTTCCCAAAGTACTTTTACTCGGAGTTACATATCAAGCACCACACGTCCTTCTCCGATGGAGGGTTCTGATGGATTTTGGCACTTCGAGACTTTTTTCCTTCGGAA
>JASDQU010736848.1:105211-120653 GCA_032191745.1 Picea mariana
TTTGGCTTCAATACTCTCATTTTCCTCTAGAGTGATATTCTCCCAGAGTACACAGATCTCCATTGCGTGTCCTTCCTGGGTCCAATAGTCCAGATCTACTCAATTCTCCATGACTTCACAAATTCCACACTCTGATCCTCACAAACCCTTAGGAGTTATTACCTCCCAGACTCTCCAATCTGTTGCCACATACCCTCCTCTGGATCTACGGTCCAAATGGACTTCGACTTCGCAGCTTAAAGAGTTTTGAATTCATCAAAAATGAAAAATGTTGAATACATGAATTATGAAGGAATCCAGTGTTTATCCTCCTCTCACCTTCTCGATATCTAATGGTTGTCAATGGCCTTGACTTCCTTCGAAGAGATATTAACCGTCAATCCTCGAACTTCCATATATTTCTCCCTTCTGTTGAATCTTTGTCGCTATCTCTCTTGAGCTTGACTTCGATGAACTCCTTGTGATCATGGAATCTTTGACAAAGTTCAGACTTAGATATTTATTCAAAAGAAATCTTACTATGCACTCCTTGCGCTTTACAATCCTGATCTCTCGACACTTTGTTGATTCTTGACCCTGTGCACTCCTTGCAACACTCGGTCTAAGTTTTGTGTTGTCCCTCCTGAGCTTCTCTGAGTCAAATATAGACTTTGTCGATGCACTCCTTTCAGATAGTATGCACTCCTTGCATCTGATCTCTCAGAAGAGAAACAATTGAAAATGATCTAATATTTCACATATTCATACATTCAATGGTATAACTCATGCATTCATGAAACACAAAATAACAAAGAACATTTAAACAACAACAACACCACGCATTGGATCAATATCTCTCTATTATATTCATTCAAATGTAAATGGCTACAACTATGATAAAAAACAACACTAAAATTCATCAACAACTAAATCACAACAATCTCCTACTAATTTTCAGCAGCCTAATCTCGAACAACCTCATTTGGGCATACAAAACTTATACTTATACCAGAGGGCTCCTAGGGTTCCCTCTGACTACCTATCTTCTCGAATTAAAAACTAACTACCACTTAAGCCCCGTTACATTAAATTCTAAGAGTGAAACTCCCAAATCTCTCACGATCGTTCAACTTCCAATCATTTTGATCTTCTGTAATCCATTCAAAAAAATATTTACAGGAAACGCTAGGTTTTAGAATCTCAACAATAATTCAAAAGGAATGCTATGGCATTGAGTAGTCTATCCATGTTTTCTTTGTTGACGATGCTCCTACATCATACTCTCCTGGACAAAAATTCATGGACTCCTGTCCATGACTTCCTGCACTGACTTCTCATGCTTCTGGCTATCAACTTTATTTACCCAACTTACGTCTTCTATTGGGTGTCCTTTCCACTTTACCAAATACTCCAAATAAGTCTTTCTCCTAGTGTTCTTACCAATCCTCTGATCAATGATCTTCTCCATCTGTGGATTTTTCGCTATAGGCATCTGCTTCTCCCACTGAATGTCTTTCTGACCTTCTGATTATTTTATGCCATCTTTCCTGTAAGGATACAGGTCTGAAAAATTAAATATGGGTGATATACCCACATCCTGTGGCATCTCTATCTCATAAGCATTGGCACCAAATTTCCTTAGGATCTTGCATGGTCCTATATTCTTCATCTTTAGTTTGTTATATGTTCCTGTTGGGAACCTTTCCTTCCTGAGATATGATAAAACTTTATCTCCTACATCAAATTGAATTTCGTTCCTATGTTGATCAACTCTGCGTTTATACTCTCTGGTATTGTTCTGCAACTACTCCTTGATATGATTATGAAGCTTCTGTTGTTCTGTAGCGAAGTATTCTACTCCAGTGCTTTTGAATTCACTCTGGTCCATATCTCCCAATTCTGATACCCCTTTTGGTTTCATTTCGTACACTATCCGGAATGGAATCCTTCCCATACTTCTATTCACTGAGTCATTGTATGCAAACTCAGCTTGTGACAGAATTTGATCCCACTGGCTATGATGTTCAGTGACCAAACTTCTCAGCAAATCTCCTAAACTTTGATTTACAACCTCAATATGTCCATCCGTTTGAGGGTGATATGCTAAACTAAAATACATTTATGTCTCCAACTTCTTCCATAATGTTCTCCAGAAATGACCAACAAATTTAGTGTCCCTATCTGAGACAATACTCCTAGCCAACCCATGAAGTCTCACAACTTCCTTGAAAAAAAAGTTTGCAATGTGTGTTGCATCAATAGTCTTCTGGAATGGGATAAAGTGTGCTATATTTGAGAATCTATCAACTACAACAAATATGGAATCACTTCCCCTTTGGGTTCTTGGTAATCCCAACACAAAATCCATGTGTATTACATCCCAAGGCCTATCTAGAATAGGCAATGGTTGATACAATCCAGTGTTTTGTTTCTTTCCTTTTGCATACTGAAATATATTGCATTTGTGTACAAAATTCTTCACCTCTTCTCTCATACCTCGCCAATAGTATGAACTATTCAAATGTGCAAATGTATTGTCATGGCCAAAATGTTCTCCTAGGCCTCCACTATGTTTTTCCTTTAGCGGATTTTCTCTCATTGAACACTTTGGTATGCACAACTGGCAACCTTTAAACGACAATCCTTCTTGAATCATATACTATGTCCACTAACTTTTGTCTCTGATCATAGGATTCTCACATGCTTCATATGGTTCTTTAAAATCTGGATCATCACAATACCTCTCCTTAAGGTGTTCAAGCCCTAAGGGATTCACCTGGAATTCCTACAGAATCAGACATCTCCTGCTCAATGCATCAACAACTTTGTTAGCATTAATAGAGATATGTTTAATGTCAAAAGTGAAATTTTTCATAAACTCTATCCACTTAGCATCTCTTTGATTTAACTTCTCCTGTCTGGTTATGGATTGTAAAGCCTGATTATCGCTATACACAACAAATTATTTTGGAACAAGCTAGTGCCTCCATTTCTTCAAGGCTTGAATTATTGCATAAAATTATTTATCATATGTGGAGTACTTCTTTATAGTGTCATTCAACTTCTCACTGAAATATGCAATAGGCCTATTATCTTGGCTCGAGACTGCTCCAATTGAAAATCCACTAGCATCACACCTTACTTGAAATGTCTTGCCAAAATTTTGCAAGACCATAATTGGTTGTTCTGTTATATTCTCCTTCAATATCTTGAAACTTTTCTCAGCCTCTTCTGTCCACTTAAAATACTCATGCCTCTTCTTCACTGTATTCCATATTGGTGCACAAATTCCACTAAAATTTCTAATGAACTTCCTATAGAAACCTGATAATCCATGGAATCTTCTCACCTCAAATATGCTTCTTCATAATGGCCATTCTTTGATTTATCTCACCTTTTATGGATCCATCTTCAATTCATTTGAAGAGATAAAAAAACACAAATAAATGAGTTTTGTCTTCATAAAACAGGACTTCTTTAGATTTATAAATATCTTATCCTGCTGTAGTATTCTCATCACTAATGTTAGATATCTCAAATGCTCTTCTTTATTTTTACTAAAGACCAATATATCATTCATATATACAATCAAAAACTTGCGAATGAAATATTTCAATACGTCATTCATCAATATCATAAAATTAATTGGGGCATTTGTCAAGCCAAATGGAATAACAAGCCACTCATACAACCCTTCATTTTTCTTGAAGGTTGTTTTCTACTCATCAACTTCTCTCATCCTTATCTAGTGATATCCCATTTTCAAATATATCTTTGGAAAAAAAATTCTCCACTTAAACAATCCATTAATTCATCCATCCTTGGAAATGGAAATCTGTACCTGATGGTGATCTTGTTTATGGCTCTTGAGTCTATACACATTCTCCATCCTCCATCCTTCTTTGGGCTCAACACAGTTGGTATTGCACATGGACTCAAGCTTTCTTTGACCAAACACTTGTCTAATAAATCCTGAACATGTCTCTTTACCTCCTCATTCTCTTAAGGTGTCAATCGGTATGCTTCTTTGTTGGGAAGACTTGCTCCTGGTATTAAATCAATGTGATGGTTGATACTTATTATGGGTGACAATTAATTAGGTAACTCATCCACTAATATGTCAGCAAAATTCTCTAACAACTCCTGAACTTCCTTAGGAAGATCATCCATAGAAGTACTTGTAAGGACAACTTTGTCTTTCCTCACCATAGAAAATTGCATATCCTGTTCCTTCTTAACTTCACTTAGGAGTTCCTTCCCACTCATGAGAGGTATACTTGTGTTGATTTCTTCCTTTAATTTCTTCTCCTCTATTGGCATCAACATGTGTTTCTTACGATTCTTCTCCAAAGTATAAGTATTTTTTCTCCAATCATGAATGACATTCCTATCAAACTGCCATGGTCTCCCCAAAAAAACATGACATACATCCATGGGAATCACATCACACAGAATCTCATCTCTATATCCTCCTATTTTGAATTCAACAAAGAATTTTTTAGTTACCATTACCTGGTGTCCTTTCTACAATCATGAGACTTTATATGAACTTGGATGTGCAGTTGTCTTTAGCTCCAATTTCTCCACCATCTCTATGGATAGTAAGTTGTGAGTGCTCCCACTATCAATTATCACTTCACATACCCTATCTTTAGTGCTAGAAGCAATCCTGAATAAATGGTTCCTCTGCACTGGATTTTCAACCTATAGCTCTGGTTTTAAGAGAACCTTCTTCAACATCAGAGATCTTCCATCTTTTGTACCTTCTTCTTCAATAGTCATCTTTTGCGCTTATGAAATGTGAGCTTCACCTCCTTATTTATTTTTCTCAGGACATTCTCAAGGCATGTGTCCTGTCTTTCCATAGGCATAACACTTTACCTCTCCTCCTCTGCCTCTTCCTCTTCCTCAAGGAAAATAATTTCTTCCACCACTCTATCTCCCTCGAGAACTTCCCCCTCTTTCTGAGTGACTATGTGGTTTTTCAGTCTCACCCTTGGGATTTTGTTCCTTGTCATGGGCAATTCCCCTACCTCTGTTTGGACTTCTTCCTCTTCTTCGTTGGATATGTTTTTTGGCCAAGTTCTCCTCTGCCTTCGGTGCAATATGATAAGCATCCTCCACTTTCCTCACTATCATCATGTTGATTTCATACCTCAGGCCATTGATATACCTAGCAACCTTCTCATCTTCTCTCTCTTTATGTCCAATCCTAATGTGTAGCCTAAAAAATCCTCTGTGTACTCTTTCACTGTCATTCCTTTCTATCTAAGGTTCTGCAATTTCTGGAAAATATTTATCTGATAGTCCTTGGGCATGAATTTAGCCTTCATCTTGGCTACCATTTTGTCCCAGCTCTTAATCTTTGGCTTGCCTTTGCTTTGTCTGTCAGCTTGCAATTCATCCCACAATAGACTTGCATGTCATTTTAATTTGGTGACAACATGTATCACCTTCTTCTCCTCATCGACATCTTCATAGTCGAAATGCTTATCTATTGCTCGTATCCAATCAAGAAATTCTTCAACTTCTAAGGTTCCTCCATACATTGGGATGTCTATCTTTTCTTTAGCTCCCAATTTGAAAATCGCTTTCAGCAAGTGTTCCTCTGTAGCATCTTCCCCTCTAGCTTCTTCAACCTTTGTTTCTTCGATTTCTTCATCACCGACATCTCCAGCATCAGGTTCTCTCCTTTGTGTTGTCTCCATCGCATCCAACCTTGCACAAAGTTCTCTCATTTCTCTTTTTACAACTCGATTTTCTAGAGGTGGCTCTGCATGTCTTATGGGCGGAATTGTGCTAACCTTTTATCCACTCACAAAAAGTACATTTTGAGCTCTTTAGGCTCTGATACCACTTGATGCGGACCTCCCCTTTCTCTCCTTCAGATTGTGTGACCTCCTGGTCTAGGATCTATTGACTTCGTGAGATGAATCATCTCACGGGTTTGCACTAAACCTCTTCTATTTTCTCCACAGGTTAAAGTATTACTTTTCAGGTGCAAAATCCCCCTTTTGGGAATTTTTGAGTACCTACAGAGTCCTCCACGTGACCCTGGTAAAAAACAATGGGATTAAACCTTCGTTCCCCACTCACTTCATAACTTTGGCCTTCGGGTGATCTTAGCACACCTAACTCCAAATCCACTGAACTCTAGACTCGGGAACACACACAGACCAGATATATAGTCCACACTCCTCTCACAACCAACATTTGAGATTTACTTCAGCACTCCGGCTTTGAGAGTTCCGAGTGATCCACACACCTCTTTCCTCTGAAGTGTTTCATACCCGGAGTTACATATCAAGTGCCACATGGTCTTCTTGATCAATGACCATGGTCTACTTCGGGACTTCTACATTTGGGAGTTTTGAATGCTCCAAATCATTTTCTCCCCGAAGTACTTTTACCCAAGTTACAGATCAAGTTCCACGCATCCTTCTCCAACAAATGGTTCCGATGGATTTTGGCACTTTGGGACTTCACTCCTCGTTCTCCCCCGAAGTGCTCTTCCTCTGAAGTGATGGAGATGATACCACGTGTCCACNGTTGACATGTGTCCTTCTCATATCAATGACCATGATTTACTTCGGCAATTGTGGATTCGAGAGTTTTGGCTTCACTACTCTCATTTTCCTCTGGAGTGATCTTCTCCTGGAGTACACGGATCTCTACCACGTGTTCTTCCTGGGTCCAATGGTCCAAATCTACTATGTTCTTCATAACTTCATGAAGTCCGCACTCTTATCCTCGCAAAACTTCTGTATTTATTACCTCCCGGACTCTCCAATTTGCTGCGATGTGCCCTCCTCTAGATCTACGGTCTAGATGGACTTCGTCTTCATAGCTTCGGAGTTTTGACTCTGTCACAAATGAAAAACACTGAATACATGAATTCTGAAGGAACCCAGAGTTTATCCTCCTCGCACCTTCTTGAGATATAATGGTTGTCAATGGCCCTGACTTCCTCGAAAGGGATATTAACTGTCAATCCTCAAACTTCAACAGATTTATCCCTCATGTTGAGTCTTTGTCGCTATCTCTCTTGAGCTTGACTCCGACGCACTCTTTGTGATCCTGGAATCGTTGAAAAAGTTTGGACTTAGATATTTCTACGAAATAATTCTTGCTATGCACTCCTTGCGCTTCAAAGTCCTGATCTCTCGACACTTAGTCAATTATTGACCCTGTGCACTCCTTGCAACAATCGTTCTAAGTTTCTCGTTGTCCCTCCTAAGCTTCTCTGAGTCAAATCTAGACTCTGTCGACGCACTCCTTGCAGACAGTGTGCACTCATTGCATCTAAGCTCTCAGAAGAGAAACAATTCAAACTTATCTAATATTTCACAGATTCATACATTCAACGATATAGCTCATACATTCATGAAACACAAAATAACAGAGAAGATTTAAACAACAACAACACCACAAATTGGATCAATATCTCTCTGCTATATTCATCCAAATGTAAATGGATACAACTATGATAAATAACAACACTAAAATTCATCAACAACTAAATCACAACAATCTTCTACTAATTTTCAGCAGCCTAATATCCAACAGACTCATTTGGGAATACAACACTTCTACTTATACCATAGGGCTCTTAAGGTTCCCTTTGACTACCTATCTTCTCGAAGTAAAAACTAACTACCACTTAAGTCTCGTTCCGTTAAATTCTAAGAGTGAAATTCCCATATCTCTCTCGATCGTTCAACTTCCACGCATTTTGATCTTCTCTAATCATCCGTTCAAAAAAGGATTTACATGAAACACCATCTTTTAGAATCTCAACAATAATTCAAAAGGTGTGCTATGGCGCTGAGTTGTCTCTCCACGTGTGATTTTCTGACAATGCTCCTGCATCACATTCCGTCATTCTACTTTCTCTCAAAGACAATTTGGTCATGTCTCAAAATCATATGAAACAACAAGCATATCAAGGACGTTTAGAATGCTAATTTTCTACTAGAGACAGTGTGTTTCTTCATCTACATCCTTCCAAGAAGAGTTTACTCAAAGGTGAACATTGTCAGAAGCTTGCTACCAAATTTTGTGGTCCTTAAACCATTCTCAAGCGCATGGGACTAGTGGCCTATTAGTTATCTCTTCCTAGTCTTTCTAAGATCCATCATGTTTTTCATGTCTCATGCTTAAAGAAGGTGATGGGAACTAAGTGCCAAACTCAAACCAATGTTCTAGAGTTGGATGCTAAAGGTTCCATATAGTTGTAGCCATAGGAAGACTTCAACCAACGTGAACATCGCCTCTATCAACACTACATCAAGGAGTTGTTAGTTCAGTGGATAGATATAACTCCAGAAGATGCCACCTGGGAGCCAGCCACTATTCTCTAGGAATTTGCTCATCTCAATCCTTAAGGAAAAGGTTGTTATTCAAGGGGGAGGGCATGTTAGGGACATAAACCCCTAACTTCTCATGTAGGTAGAATAATATATTTCCATGTAATACAGGCTAATACTAGTTAATACTACCTATTTAATAAATATGAACAAGTCAATGTAAGAATACATAATAGAAGCTTTCACTTCTAGAAAGATCTTCATCTAGAATGTTATTTAGAAGATAGAATTAGTATAAAAAAGAGTATAAGGTATGAGAGAGATTTGTCTTGAGAATTATTGTAATAGAGCTCTACTCTGCTGGAGGTTTCCCCCTCGAAGAGGGAACTGAATATTGTTTCCTATCATTAAAGGTATTATTTTGGTGTTTTGGTTCCATATATTTTGTTGTTCCACTGCTATATTTATGTTCTGTGTTTTTATTTCATTGGTATTCACTACAGTGTTCCTATTTTATGCTATTATAATAGATCTGGTGCCAAACAAAAAAATGATATTGCATGCAAACGTTGCACCCCTTGGGAGTTGACATATCAAATTGCCACCTCGGGGACCGCAATCCTTTTGGAACTTCTTCTCTTAGAGTTAGGGTTTCATATCTTTAGGATTTTTTCCTCCTAGGGTTTAATACTTTATGTTAAAATACCATTTCATCCTGTTGTAATGTCCTCTTGCAAATGAGAGTAGCTGACACCCATCTCTTCAGAGATAGGATACCATAATTCTAGCTAGTTTGTATTGCTTTCGATTTTATAGTCTTTTCCTATTTCATTCATTAATAGAATTTGGGTTTCATTATATTATTTTTCTCTTTGCAATATTCGAGTGTGTGTGTGTTTCTATTCATATTCCCATATTTCAACTCGTTCTCTATACAATCTAGATAAAAATGAGTGAGGGACACTTGTTGGAGTGGTTGTAATTGATGTTGGCATTACCCACATCACACCATCAACCAAATACTAGGTTTTAAAACTACCTATCAACACAAATATAGAAATGGAGGTATATTACATTGATATGGAAGATCATAACATATCACCTCCCTTTGAGAAGTGTTTCCCTAAATGAAGTAATTCTAAAAGTACATCCATAAGTTAGGGTCACATATATATGTGCTAGACATGACTACTATCCGAGGAAAAAATGAAATCAAACTAAATTAGTTGTGTTGAACAGTCAACATTTGCAGGATAATCCCCAATGCAATCAACATGTTGGCTACTAATAGTTTTGCAATTGCAGATCTAATGAAATCACAATTAGAGGCCTCTCTTTTGTACATATTCACCCATATGAAGTGAAACAACATTGGGATCCTCATTAGAAGTTTCAATAAAAAGACATAAGGTGGTCATCCATTTTGTGTGTAGAGCCAACAGTTAAGTGCAAATCTACTACTAGACTAAAATTTTCATTAATATTTTCATATTTCATCAAAGACAAATCAAACTATTCTTCAATCCCACTTTCGTGATTATTGGAAAGGAGAAGGCATGCTTTATGCATTTTTTTATTCAATTAAAGAACAATTATGTGCTAAATATTTTAATATTTAAAGAACCTTTCTTAATATGTTATTTCCATATAAATTGTTAGTAAGTTGAGATGTTTGTTAATGATAACGGTTAAATTCATCTTAAAAACCTTAAAGTATTAGGTATCTCTAAAGAATAAAATATAATTATAAAAAAGGAAGAGAGTATATTACTCATAGAATTTATGAAGAAATAATTCTACCTTTAGAACTTGTGAATTTCATAATATTATCAAAATTAATCAATTTTAAAAATAAAAAATATTTTTTAACATGAATATGACACTCAATCTATGCACGTGGCCATTATGACACTATCTAAGCACATGGTCATCATAAAAGAAAAGTATGAACCTCGTTTCTCCAAATGGCTATCATGAAAAACATCATTTACAAATTACAAGCTAAAGTATGAACCTCTTATCCTTGTGGACGACAAGGCCATTACGAGCTAAAGTATGAACCTCTTATCCTTTAAGACTATTTATAAAACCTTTATAACAAAAAGGGTAATTAAATCTTTAGATCTTGTGGTTCATGGCCTCACTCTCCAAGTATAGTGCAATCCTTCTCGACTAGGAGGATCTATGCTATGTGTCATGATAAATAATGCATCAATATGCATTATGTGTTGTGCTTTCATGGCGGAGTGGCTTTATACTTGCAACATGTGTTTAATGGAAGAACCAAATATATACAAAACTTTATAAATAAGTGTTTTCATACCTCAACTAAATTGGATTTCTTGCAATCGATTGAGGACCACTTTATAATTCCCTCACATATGAAGAGAATAATCAAATATTCATTTCATCTGATAACTCTTTTTATTTGAGCGAGATCCACTTTAAGATACCCGATACAATGATGAAGATAATTTAATCATATACTCATTATAACATAGAACTCATTCTTTTTGTTTGTTTAAATGGTGTTTATGTGTAATTGGATTCAGATTGTGGACGCCCCGAAAACACCAGTGGAACATAGGGAAAATTTCCGTGGTTTGTCACCGAAGAAGATTACAAACAATGGCATTAGCATGCCCGAAAGTTTGTCACATACTAACAAACATTTGATTTTATGATGAAAAAATTACTCTGTCATTTGTCACGGAATAAGAATACAAACAATGGCATATCCGAAGAACTTTTTCTGGCCCACGAACAAAATCTTGGTGATCAATATTGACCTCACAAATGAAATAAGCAGACAAGTATAGTAAGAATGTCCTCTCTCTTTAGAATCGGCATTGCAGAAGATCTATTGGGGGCGATTGGACACTCAAAAGAGAATCAGGTTCATTGTTAACCACAAAAATCATGGCCAACCCATGTTATGTGTGCTAGAAATATATGAACGAATTTTTTTATGTGGTCATATGTACATGCATGCAGCTATGTTAATGGATATGTATGTAATTTATTTATGAAATGTTAATGTAACTATGTGATCTATTCATCAGTGTGTAACCGAGTGATAGATGTTATATATACCAACATACCCATAGAAGTGTGAGTGCTATGTAAAGTACAAGATGTGTAAAAAAAAAGTGTATAAGGTGTGAACTCCTTAATACAATTCATTCAGACAAATATTAAGCCACAGTGTCATTTCTGCATTCATTGTTAATGATACTAAAATAGTTCTCAAATTCTGCAGTATTTCAAATTACAATGTTCCAAGATAATTATTATATTACGGAAACCTCAAAATGAAAACTCAAAGTTTGTTTTAAAAAACACAAACAAGCGATAGTTTAACAAAACAATTAACTGAATTCAATTCAAATCGATAGTTTAACAAAACAAGTAACACTATTCCAAATTGTTAAATATAATGTAACCTCAACAGTCTGACTATACACTGCCAGCTGTACTGGACAGTTGTACTTTCTATTTTTGTCTTGCTTGAGCCTATTTAGCTCAACCATATTGCATTGTACTTCAACCTCTTTTTAGTACTTCTTTATACATTTCAATATATTGTTCTATTCTTTTCTCTTTGCATTTTCTCTTTGCTTCTCAATTTATCATGGTATCAGAGATTCAGCAGTAAGCCTCTTCACACAGTCCGGAGAGCAACACGATTCTCACAGCGCAGAGCTTGACGAATCCTGAGAGCACATGACACAGACTCTTTCACAAAGCTTGGAGAGTCGTTCGTCATTCTCACGAAAGCTCCTCGTAGGAAATGTCCACGAGGAAGCAGACTGTCTTACGTTCAAATATCGTCGTAAGAAGCTTGCAGAGGTTGCAGGGCGTACTATGCTCGAAAGAACGAGGAAGCAGAGACCGAAGAAGAAGAAACTTTAAAGATTCTTGTAATTTTTTCAAGAATCGTCAAAGATTGACGAAGAAGAGCTGCAGGAGGCGAGAACTCGAAGAATTCGTTCACTTCGTTAAAGATTCCTGCAAAAGGCAAAAATAGTGAAGATTTCACGCACATTTGTTCAAATTCGTGGAAGATTGTTAAAGAAAGAAGAAGTGTTTAAAGAATTTCATGAATTTTTCAAATCCGTCAAAGATTGTAAGCAACGGACAAAGAATTCGCGAAATTCTTCAAATATTTGAAATATTCACAAATTTTTCTTCCGCAAGAGAAAATTCCGTCAAATTCGGCAAAGATCGCATCAAACACGCAAGGAACAACCATTGTGGCCATAAGAGTCGTCCTGCGAATGGATCCAAGGTGGGAAACCAGTTCAGAAGGGACAAGGAGAGCGCGGAAAAGGCGAAAGCATCTCAGCCGTTAGATCTTGCACAAAGGCCCGACAACAGTTAGATCAGCAATAAGGTGCACGACATTTAGTCATTTGAAGTGCACAGGAGAAATTTCGACTTGTGAAGTCGCGAAATCCCGACATCATCTGAACCGTCCATCCAGAAACACGTGGTGAGATCTCGGCACTTCGTGACTCGCAAGGTGTAAGGTCAGAAGACTGTCGTGAGAATTCACGAATCGCAAAATCACGAGTCATTCCGGATCATTGATCGAGAAAGATCGTGAGCCGTCGATCTTATCTCATCGCAAAATCGGTAATCACGAGTTGGACGAGCAAACAATTGCACTCCACAACTCCGATACGCGGTATCGCGAAATCCCGAGAGGAATTGTCAGCCGTCCATCTCAGAGGACAGGTGGCCGCAGATCAAAGCATCGTCACATCGACATGTCGGAGTTCGCGGTTTTGAAAGACCGTCGCAACAAGACTTCGAAACTCGCGAAATCGCGATACGCGAAATAGCGATAAAGTCTCAGCCATCCACTTGTTTGGACATGTGGTGAACATCGAGGAAACAATCAGCGTTTCGGCATCCGGGGTTTCAAGTTGACAGAACTTTTGAAGTCGCAAGTCGTGAAATCGCGAAACGACGAGGACCGTCCATCGTAAAGGGACGCGTGTCGTATATCCGAGGACTCGGGAAAAGTCTCGAAAAGAAAGGGCCATCGGCATTTCGGGATTTGAGAGACCAAGAGGTCGCGCGTTTAAGTCGTGAAATTGTGATACGCGAATCTTCGACATAATCTGGGTCGTTGACCTCAAATCAACGAGGATCGTTGATCTTTGAAATCATTTCGCCATTTCGGCAACTCGGAGATCGGGGAAACGAGGAGGAAGAGCTCGTCATCAGAACTCATGAAGTCCCGATTCGCGATACCCCGACATGATCTGAACCGTCAGATCTCAGCATCATCTGGACCGTTGAAAAGTCCAAAGGCGACTTTTCGCATTTCGGCATTTTGAAAGGCAAAAACGGGAACAGCCCGTAGCGCTTTAAAAGTAAGGTGCATGGTCACATTGCAAGAAGAATCAGGGCCAATTCAAGCCCGATAAGCTCCCTTCGGCCATCATCTTTCGGAGGTAAATACGAAATTTTCCTCTGTACTTCTGCAAAAAAATTTTAAATTTAAAAATCATGGCGTCGTCTAGCAATTTAGGACCAACTTAGGGTCCGATTCTTCTGGGAAAGAATTACGAGTTTTGGTCTCTTCGAATGAGATCGTTCTTGCAAGCACAAGAGTGCTAGGAACCAGTGGATCTTGGATATGTGGAACCAGATCCAGCTGCCCTTTCTGCCATGACAAATGCGCAGAGAATTGCTCAGGCAACATTGAGGACTAAAGAAAATAAAGCGAAATTCTGGATTCAAAATTCTGTGGATGATTCGATTTTTTCAAAAATCACAGGTGCTGGTACTTCCAAATAGGCCTGGGATATCCTTAAATCGTCCTACCAAGGAAATGACAGGGTCAAAACAGTCAAACTGCAGACCTTGAGGACAAAATTCGAGACTTTAAGAATGACAGAGTCCGAAAATGTGGATCAGTTCATGACCAGAGTCATAGGAATCGTGAACCAGATCAGATTGACTGGCGAAACCATCACTGATCAATGAATTTTTGAGAAAATTCTCAGAAGCTTACCAAAGAAATTCGAAATGGTTGTAACAACAATCCTTGAATCGAAGGATCTGTCAAAATTTTCAACAAATGAATTAATTGGTTCTCTGGTGACACATGAGACCAGACTGCATCTCACAGATGATTCAATCTCCAATGCCTTCAAAACTCAATTCTCCTTCAGCAGAGGGAGAGGCAGAGGAAGAAGAAGAGGTCACCAAGGAAGAGGGAACAATCAAAGTAACTCACACTCCAGTGGAGGTAACAGACAACAATATCCGAATCAGAATTTCCAAGGTCAAAGACAACAACAACAAAATCAATATCAGAATTTCCAGCCTCAAAGAGGCAGAGGGAGAAGATCAAATGACAAAACAAGCATACAATGCTATTACTACAAAAAGTATGGGCACTATGAATCTGAATGCAAGAAGAAGCAAGCAGATCAACACTCAGGCAGAGCACATGTGTCAAATCAAACGGGAGATACCTCAAGAGGTATGTTTCTCTCATGCCACAAGACTGAACAACAACCTAAAGATCTCTGGTTGCTGGATAGTGGATGAAGCAATCACATGACAGGTAACAAAGATTACTTTCATGCATTGATTCTTCAATCTCATCTGATATTACATCTGGAAATGATTATTTAGTCAAAGTTCAAGGAAAAGGAACTGTTCCTATTCTTACTAAACAAAATGTAAAGAAAGACATAAACAATGTCTACCATGTTCTAGATTTGAAACATAATTTGTTAAGTGTAGGACATCTCATTGAAAAAGGCTATAAGGTACTTTTTGATGGAGAATCTTGCAAAATATATGACAAATACCCCAGCAGAAAATTGATTTCTGAAATCCACATGACTCGAAATAAGATGTTTCCCCTTACCCTCAGAACTGCAAATCTGAGTCAACCTTATGCACAGAGTGCATCAACCCTAAATGAAACGATGGTTTGGCATACAAGATTTGGACATCTACCATTTCAGAGTCTAAGTCTTCTTCAGAAAAACTCCATGGTCAAAGGTCTACCTATTTTTAAAGAGCAAATTCCCCCATGTGAGTCTTGCATACCTGGAAAACATAAGAGAACTAGTTTTCCACAGTCTTCCAATCAAGCCAAACAACATCTTGAACTTGTTCACACTAACCTA
>JASDQU010736849.1:75550-90723 GCA_032191745.1 Picea mariana
GGTCCGAAATTCTATACGCGTCGTTGATCCGGGCACGCGAATCACTGCCGCTTGAACCTACTTGTTACTTACCACGGGCGCATTATCACCCAAAACTTAGGACAAGTGGGTTTTTAACCCACTCTTTTGCATTCTATCCCCTTTACAAGAAATATCGCTAACAAGCCGCTCTATAAGGACAGCTTCCATCACACTAGATAAAGAAGGTAATGACAAAGACCTAGAAGAAGTTGAACAACAACCAGAAAATGAAATCGAAGTTCTAAAGAAAAGAAAAGGTTCACCTTCGAAGTCTTTTGTTAAGAAGAAAGCCAAATCGACCATGACCAAGACGAAGACCACGCTCAATCCAAATGACTTCAGCGTTCTCCTCGTGACTTTGAATGAAGCTATAGAAGAGATCTTAGAAAAGCAGGAGGCCAAGAAACAGATGATGTACGACAAAGTCGAAGTTGGGCTCCAAGGAGTACAGTGAGCCCTCCAGTCTAACCGCGCAATCTCCACTATGCCTATGCTAGAAGAAACACCCGAAGCAGGAGACGAGTCAGTTCAACTTCACAGGATTTCCGACCTAGTCGAAGTATGCCTTTGGAAAGTAGAAGAAGTAACAGTGCAGGCCACCTAGGCCCTAAAGCATGCACATGAGGAAATCATAGAGCAGTGCCAAGCTGCACAACAAGAGAAGGAGGCCATCCAAGAGAATTTTGATAAAGAACGCGCAAAGATCCAAAAGGAGAAGGAGAAAATTCTCGCGAAGCAAATCAAGATCAAATAAGCAGTCAACAGAGCATTTCTCTCAGTGACTGGCTTAGAACATAAGGAATAACAACCCATAGAATGCCAAGTAATAAATCTTGCTGAAGTCATTCAACAACTGCAACAAAGAGTAGTATAACTAGAGCTCCAAGCTATACTGAGTACTCCACAAGAAGAATGTGACCAACGAGAAGTGAATGCCCGAAGTACAATAGAAAGGAATAAGGCACTCACTGAAGAATGTAAGCAATTAAGTAGTAGAAGTGCGCAGATACATGAGAACCTATCTGAGAACCCTGAATTGCATATATTGGAGTCACATCTCCAGGAGGTGAAGTACCAAGCCGAGAATTTATAGGTACAGCTGAAGGCCCTACCAACCATAGATAAAATGAAGAGTTCCCATGAACAGCGTGTCGTGCAGCAGTAGATTCATATGATCCATAGAAAGGTCATGGAAGTGACGCATCAACTTCAACCTTTGTAGGATAGGGCATGTCAACTATTCTTATAGATTGAGAGCCAAGGGACAGACCTGAAACAGGTCGTGAACATACCAGAGCAGCGCTTAGAAGGACCAGTTAGTAACGCACTCATTCAGGAGTTTTTTGAGCAAGAAGCAGTAGTGAAGCAACAGGTCGAAGTAGATCGAGCGAAGCTCGATGCCTTTGAGGCAGAGTTACCCAGAGAAGAGTGACTCGAGATGAGTCACAAGTGAGTGTTGGGGGCCTGTTGGCCCTTGACCAAGTTTTGAGGAATACTTGGTCATAGTTAACCATTTGGTACTTCGACTACCTGTCGAAGACGGAGCACATAGCAAAGTGGAGATCACGGGATCTCACCACCCTTTGTGAAACCTTTTTTGGTTTTTTGGTAATATTGTAACGGGAAAGGGATGTCAGCCCTTTCTTAGGCCTTTTTCTATGTATAAATAGAGGTGTAGGCCATGTAATAAAGGAGGCCCTGTCTAGTCAATGGCTTAGTGCATAAGTTGGATCTATGTGATCAAAAGTCTATGTGACTATAAGAGCTTTGTGCATGCTATAATGGCACTGAGTGCATGGAGTGTGAGAAGGCTTAGTGCTTGGATCTACCCGGGGAAAGAGGATCTAGCGAGCTGCACAGATCTCTTGTCCTGTGCGGGGTAAGGGTCATTGAAGCTCCGTGCTATAACTTCTTGATCAAGATAATATAAAGAAGACTTTGTGGACATAGCCCCAGGGTGGGGGTGAACCACGGTAACTCTGTGTACTGTGTTGATATGTTTGTCTCTCTCTTGCTAAGTGCTCTAATATGTTTAGATAGATTTATTGATTCTTTGTGCTTATGAGATATGAATGCATGCTAGATACGATACGTAAGATGCTAAATTCTTAATCTATTGAGTATAACCTATTTATCATTGCTAAGTGCTAGATCTGAGTAATTACTGCAACGCTCTGTGCTTTCTGCGAAATGTATTAATGAATGTATGTTAGGAAATAACTGATGCTAAGTGCACTGTAAGCAAAATAATCACAGATCTGTGTCCCAGCTAAGGTTGCAAACACCTGAGTCCCGCAACCACCCCTGCCTCTACCTCGGGTGAGACTTCATCTTCTTTGCAGGTGTTGCCAAAAGGGCCGGTAGTTAGGGCTTTGTTGGTGCGCTCTTGAGCGTTGAACCCTGGGTTTGCCCCTGTGCCAACAGATAATGTTTCCCTTTTGTATATCTTTTTGTTGTTACTTGAGATGAAAATCAGCATGCTTCATATGCCTATATTTTTCAAGATGTTCTAAGGTTTGGGCATTTTTATTAAGTTGTGCATTTGACTATGATATTTTCTAGGTCTTCATATCACCTCTTATTTTCCGCGAGAGTGTTATGATTGCAGTTGCAGATGGTGATAAAATATGGTCATGAAATCATTCTCATGCTCTTGTGAGTCCCTCATATTCTCTATCCTTGGGGTGGCTATCATATGGTTGTGTTTGAAGGCATCCTCTTACTTGGGTTAATTGTTACTTTTGCAGTGAAGTCTAACCAATGTTGCTTTATATTTTTCCATGTACACTAGGTCTTATCCTAATTTTGGCATCGTTGTGATGGGAATTCAAAGACTTATAGGTTTATGAAGAGCATGCTAGTCCAAAGCCTCAAGAAGATATACAAAAAGCATGATGTTAGTATTGGCTATAGCTTAACCTAGTCATACTAATCTTATAGCATGTTGCCTTTTCCATATCCAAAATATGAAGAATTCAAGCAGTGCTCGAGCATCTCTTGGTTCTTCAACATATAAGGTTTTAATTAGGCTTCTTTTAGCTTGTGCAAGCAGCTCCACTTTATCTAGGAATTACTTAAAATGTGGATCTCTGGCATCCTTAGAGACATTCTATCCTTTTTCATTGTTGCTACAGGACTACAACCTAATGGCCTTCATCATGTCACTACAAAATTGCTGCAAACATTCATGAAATATACTCGTCCCCCTACTTCACATGCATGAGGACATGTAAGTTTTTCAGTGTGGATAATGGTCAGAGATGTCCTTTCCATTCATTGTTCATAGCAGAAGAACATAAGCATATTCTTTGATTCACCATATTATTTTACTTGAAAATCATTTTTTTCAAAATTTCAATGATTTTTTTCAGCTACAAAAAAGTTGTTACAGTCATATTTTCATTCCCGGGACAATATTTGCACCACATTTACACATAGATGAGGTTGAATTAAACAATTTTAAGACAAGGGTTTTATGCCCCATGCAACAAATTGAATATTTTCGGATCAAATTTCCATAAAGTGCATAATGAGGGATCTATTGGTATGTTTTTGAAGCAAACTTTGATATAATTTCCATATTTCTTGTAGTAGCATGCTTGAAGGGAACTTTTTGCACATCATTTGTAAATAATTGAAGATGAACGAGAAATTTTGAGACATGGGTTTTGTGCCCTATAATGTCCCCCCACCATCAACCCCATGGTCGGGCCAACATTACTACATGAAAAAACACTATTGTAACATATTATGCATTCTTATGAAATACAATTGCTTAGTTACAATTAAACACAGTGTAATCACATTAATACCGTTAGCATACATAATCCACGGCATTAACAATAATTCACGAATACAGTGGAATACATGTAAACATTGCTAGAATCACAGACATGCATATTTAATTGAAATTATACGCATGTATATACTTATCTTTTAGACTGGATGTAATTCACCAACTGCATGTAGACCTCCCACGAACCTCCCAGCCTTAGACCGGGTTGCTCATCACTCTCAGCAGTAGGTCACCCCCGAGCTGGGACTAAGCTCCACCGGGTAGGGATTCCTAGGCTAGGAGGGAATATAGGAAGACACACAGTCACAGGAGAAGGATTCTCTCCCAGGAGCCACTTATGTCCACTGCCCACAAACTCTCATTCCCCACATGTATGTCCAACCCCAGGAGTATACACCTTCACATTCACCAAGACAGTCCATCGGCTTCTAACCTCCCTTTCCTTGGGCTTCAACTACAGACCGGACCGGAAGTCTCTGAGCTCTGTGGCAGCTACAGGACTCCTTCCAGGAGTTCTCACTTCCTCCGTGCACTCTCTCACCTGGAGAGAGTCGCTCACAGACTGGGTAACCTGCCTCTTCAACAAAAATCACCTCCCTCACACTGGCCAACAAGCCACACACAGTCCAGCACTTTGTGGCCACAATAGTCAATTGGGAAAATGGGTATGGACACCTGAAACAGAAATGATCAATGCTAAAGCATAGCGTGGCTCTATGATTATAGGATGCGTTAAGATTTCCATCAAGAAACACAGGATGCACGGCTTAGCAATTACAGAACATTCAATTCTCCCAACCAGCAATAAGGAACAGACTCACCTCTCTAGTTTCAGAAATGCATAAGGTGTATAGAGGTTCAATCACAGAGGCCAAACGCATACAGATGGAGGATGGAGGAATTGAAAGGTCAAACCCTGGATTCCGGTGATGGTTGGAGAAATGCCCACCCAACTCCTACGCAATAGTCGATGGAATCACAAGAGAACCCCCAACATGGCTCATTTCCTAGGTTAAATCACATGCGCCTGGTTCGACACATATCACCCATGAAGCTGCATGCATCCCTCCCTGGGAACTTAGGAAAAAACATAGATTTCACATGGCTTTTGGGATAATATTAAAATATTATTCCCAAGCACTTAAGCCCCTAGGCTCCACACTTAGCCTCTCTTTCCAACCTTCCAGCCCCCAATCCCTTACCCAGGTTTTGTGGAAGCTTAGTCCCCCATCATTCATTCATCGTGGTCGGTCCACATGTAGAGATGTTTTGTATTAATATTGTGCATAATTACATGTATAAAAATCAGGCTCCTAGCCTTCAACACTTAGGCTCCCTGGCCTAATAACACATAAGCCCACTAGCTTATATAACTTGGCTCACCAGCCTTATAAACTTGAATTACAGTTCATAAACAAGATTTATACTTCATAGACATGATTTACAATAGGGCTCAGCCTTGGGGACATTACAATCCCCTCCCCTTATTTTTGCACTGTCCTTAGTGCAACTGTACACTGCATCTGCAAGATTTTCAAATTTTTCAAAAAGATGCGGGTACTCTGCCCGCACAACAACTTCATGCTCCCATGTCATGTCCTCAGGACCATACCAAGTCCACTGGACCTTTACAAGACCTATGGCTCGATTCAGGAGCTGTTTATTTTTCCTGTCCAATATGCACACATGATGCACTTGCAGGACACCTTCTTGCTCCACCTGGATCACATTCCAATCAATTACATGATTAGCATCAGGCATATACTTTTTAAGAAATGAAACATGAAACACATTATGTACAGTCATGGATGCAGGTAATGCAAGCATATATGCAACTGGCCCAATCCTTTCCAGGATTTCAAATGGCCCACAAAATATGGCTGCCAACTTAGCACAAATTCCCAGATTCAGGGAACTCCTATTAGCTTTCACTTTTAGGAAAACATGATCACCCACTTTGAACTCTTTGTGGGTTCTATTCTTATCAACATAACTTTTCTGCCTGTCCTAGGCAGCTTTCAAATTCTGCTTAATTTTTATCATTTGGTCCTCCATCTCCTTGAACAACTCTGGCCCAACTACTGTTCTATCAGCTGGATTATCCCATCTCACTAGAGTATTGCACTTTCTTCCATAAAGTGCTTCAAATGGGCTCATCTTCAACGATGCATGATACCCATTGTTGTAGGCGAATTCTACCAAGTGTAGGTAGTCTTTCCATCTTGATGGTTTGTCCATCACATACATTCTCAGTATGTCTTCTATTACTCTCTTCACCCTCTCTGTCTGTCCATCAGACTCAGGATGATAAGCTGTACTAAAGTTCAGATTCGTTCAGAATCCTTTCAACAATCCTTTCCAGAAATTCGAGGTGAATTTCGGGTCTCTGTCGGACACAATCATTTTAGGAATTCTGTGCAATCGTGCCACTTCCTTTATGAAAATATCAGCAACATCTGCTACCTTGTGAGTAGTTTTCAGTGGAATAAAATGGGTAGCTTTTGTAATCTTGTCCACCACCACCATGATCGAATCATGCAGCTTGGTTGTTCTAGGAAATCCCGTATTAAAATCCATCGTTACTACTTCCCACTTCCACTCAGGAATGGGTAAAGGTTGCAGCAACCCTGCTGGGTGCCTATGCTCAGCTTTAACTTTCTGGCACTCCATACATTTGGTGATGTATTCAGCGATCTCTCTCATCATACCCGACCAAAAGTAATGTCTCTTGACCGCTGCTACTATTTTATGATATCCAGGGTGCCCTACATAAGTCACATTATGCATCTCCTACAAAATTATCTGTTTCAGGCACTGGACATTGGGTACAAAAATTTTGTTCTTGTACATCAATATTCCATCTGTTTCCAATTTATAAATTTCCATCTTCTATGGCATGTTACCTTGTTGTAGCTTGGCTACCAATTCTCTGTACTGCAGATCTGCATTTGCAGCCTCCATAATTCTTCTTTTAATATCATTCTGATACATGCTAATGGTTGTAGCATGTAATTCATGCACCCTCCTGCTAAGTGCATCAACCACTTTATTCTCCTTTCCTTTGATATGCTTGATCTCAAAGTCGTACTCACACAGAAATTCTAGCCACCTACTTTGTCTAGCGATTAAGGTTGGCTGATCAAACAAATATTTCAGACCGTTATGGTCTGTTCTGAGTTCAAACCTCCTTCCCATGAGGTAATTCCTCCATTTCTTTAGAGCATGAACTATGGATGCCAACTCCAATTCATCAGTTGCATAGTTCTTCTCGTTCTCTTTTAATTTCCTGGACTCATAACAGATTACGAATCTATTCTGACTGAGGACCCCTCCCAGTCCTTCTTTGCATGCATCAGTGCATACTATGAAATCTTCATTTGGATCTCCAATCCTCAGGATTGGAGCACTGATTAATAGTTGCTTCAATCATTGGAAACTTTCCTCACATCCCTCTGTCCAGTGAAACTTCTTCCCCTTTCTTTGTAAGGAAGTGATAGGGTGAGCTATCTTGGAAAACCCTGTGATGAACCTTCTATAATAACTAGCCAATCCCATGAAGGATCTAACTTTTGTTACGTTCCTTGGTGATAACCATTCTCTAATGGCTTCAATCTTCTCAGGGTCTACCGCTATCCCATCCTTCGAGATAATATGTCCCAAGTAATGGATCTTCTCCTAATAAAACGAGCACTTGCTCAGCTTGGCATACAGTTGGTGCTCTCTTATCACCTGCAACACCATCCTTAGATGTTGCTCATGTTCTTCTTCAGTCCTGGAATACACCAGAATGTGATCCAGGAAGACGATGAAAAAATTGTCTAGATAGTCCCTGAATACTGCATTCATCAAGCTCATAAAAATAGCAGGTGCATTTGACAGTTCAAACGGCACCACTGTGAACTTGTAATGACCATACCTTGTTCTAAAGGCGGTCTTGTTGATGTCTTCATATTTTATTCTTACTTGATGATATCCCGATCTTAGATCTATTTTCAAAAATATCTTTGCATCCTTCAACTGATCGAAGAGATCATCAATCCTCGACAGAGGATACTTGTTCTTCACCGTTACTTTGTTCAATTGCGTGAAATCGATGCATAATCTCAGTGTTTCGTCCTTCTTCTTTACGAACACTACTGGGGCACCCCAAGGCGACACACTTGGGCGTATATACCCCTTCTTCAAAATTTCTTCAAGCTGCAGTTGCAACTCTTTCAGTTCTGGCACACTCATCCTGTATGAAGCCTTTGACATTGGAGATGCTCCAGGCATCAAGTTCACAGAGAAATTGATATCCCTTTTCGGAGGTAGTCCAGGTACTTTCTGGAATACATCTTCGAACTCTTTAAGTACCTCATGATCCCCAATACTTGACACCTTATCCTTAGGCGTTTCCCCCACATGGGCTGCAAATAATTGACAGCCTTTTATGTAGCACTTCTTCAACTGCATTGCTAAGATTTCTCTAATAGTAACAGCTCTAGGAATTCCTTGGATGACTCTCTGATTCCCTTCTTCATCTAAGCAAGTGAATTCCTTGTTCCTACAGTCCAAGATGGCATGGTGCTGGTCCAACCATTCCATCCCAATTAGACAGTCATAAGAGCCTAACAACAGAATGTTCAAATCGACCTTCATGCTCAGTCCATTTATGTCTACAGGATAGGACTTGACTAACTCCGTGACATTCCTCTTGGTTCTTGTAGCTAGCTGCACTAACCAAGACTTTTCATGTTTTCTTCTTATCAAATGCAAACTTTCTACCACTCTAGGGTCTATATAACTATGGCTAGCCCCTGAATCAACTAAAATAGTAAATGGTTTGTTTTTTATCATACCTTCTACTTCAATCATGTGCGACTAATACTCAGCTTTCTTGTTGTCCAGGGCTGCATAGATCCTTGGAATTCTACTGCCCATGTCCTCCACTGTTTCATCCTGTTGAACATTGTGGAGAACTCTTAATTTATCATTTATGTGGGGGCAATCCCTATACCTATGTTTTTCTTTACAAACCCAACATTCCATAGGTGGCGGCCTTGACATTTGCCCACCCACTTCAACCTTCCTGGGCTCTCTAAGAGACAGTTGTCCTTGAGGATTGTTTCTGAAAAAGGGTGGTTTATTTCCCTTCTGCCTCTGTTCTTTGTTGAACTTTTTCTGGTCATCCCAAGCCTTCCAAAAGGTAGGCTTTTCTCTTTGTTTTTCAAATAAGCATTTCTCTCTTCTTATCATTTCTTCCATAGTCTTTGGGTCATCATACTGAATCTTATCCCCAATAGGAGGCGGTAATCCACTCAAGTACCTCTGAATCTTGACAGACTCATCTTTGATGAATGGAACATACTTCAGTAATTCCAAAAACTTTCGTTCATACTCATCAATGGTCTGTCTGTCCATCTTGAGTTCAAAGAACTCTTTCATCTTTATGTCATAATATCTTTTAGTTAAGTATTTCCTCTCAAAATACCTCTTGAATTCTTTCCATGTGATGTCCCTTTCCCTGATGTGCTACACCTGCACAAGTTGATCCCACCACATGGATGCCTTTCCCTTCAATAGATACATGGCAATCCTGCCCTCTGCATGAGAGGAATAATTCTACAGTTGAAAGTATTTCCTCATACCAAGCAACCAAGTTTCGGTATCTTCCTCCTTCTTATGTTCTCCATCGAACATTTGAGGCTTGATCTTGTTCATTTCCCCTTTCAATTCATCCATCCCAGATCTCCTGTGTTTTCTGGTAGGAGATGGGCTTGAACTACTATGTGCTTCCCTACTGGAATGCTTTGGGAAGCAACGACGATGTCTGCTGACACTCCTTGATCTTCTTTTCCTCTCAGGGGTCCTGCAACTCTCTGTCTTGCTTGAGTCACTCTCCTTTTCCAATTTCTTTTCTATTCTTTCCAGACTCTTCAACATCCTTAAGTTGAATTCACCCTGCTTATCCCTGACTTTCATGAGCATTCGACTATCAACTCGACGAGCCTGGGCATCTTTCTACAATCTTTCAATGATTTTCATCACATGTCCTTCCTTATCCATCTCTTTTCCTAACCCATTAGAGTTTGATCCTTCGACTCCCAAGTTGACATTCCTTCCTTATCTTTCATTCTCTGAATTGGAGGCAATCCACACCTCTTCCGTTCTCTGTTGTCAACGACAACCCTATTCGGTTTTGGCACTTGCTAAGCTTCTGCAACACACGTGCAGACAACAGGGATTTGTCAGGTCATCATTCTTATCCAATTCCACACATTCAAAACCGTTCTGATTTAAGAAAACGCTTCGACTTCACAGATTTTCCGAGTTCTGCTCGGCTCTGTAATTTTCGGGTGATAGCTCCCTCTTTCTTAGCCCCTACCCTCATAACCAAAGGTCATGACCAAATTCTAGACTACTAGGTGCTACTCGAGCTTTTGACCTTCAAAGAGTTTAAGGTACACACATCTATCTCCCGGAGTTTTGATTTACCGAATTCGTGTAAATCGGGTGGATTGACGGTCCACGTTTGCCCAACATCCAACGGTTAAAAATCCACTACGGTTCTTCCGTCCTCGAAGATTTTGGGACTTCGAAACTTTGGGTTTCGGGGTTTCGGTAATCGGGAGTTCGAAATGTAGCAACCCAAACCACCGGTCACTCCATTCCCCGAACTCCAATACACGAGTTATTGTACGAGATCCAACGATCCTTGATGATTTGGATCCAACGATCCAGATCTTTTCAGAGTTTCATGAACCGGGAGTTCACGATGCAGCGAATCCAAATCTCTTGTCACTTCAATCCTCGAATTTCGATACACGATTTCTTGTACGAGATCCAAAGATCCTCGATGATTTGGATCTAACGGTCCAGATCTTTTCGAAGTTTCGTGAACCGGGAGTTCACGACGCAGCGACTCCAAATCTCTTGTCACTTCAATCCCCGAATTCTGATATGGGAATTCATGTATGTGATCAACAGATGTGAGCCTCCCCTGATCCGAGGGTCCAAATATCTCCTAAGATTACACCTGTCAAAGATCTTCAGCCCTAACTTCCTCACTAGTTGGTTGGATTCGACGGCTCATGAGATTTCGACATTTCTTCCTGGAAGCGCTCCATCGTCCGATTCTACCCTTGTTAATCTCTTTCGTGATTTGGGACTTGGAGTGACCAAGAATTTGGCCTGCGCTCCAAGTTCACGATCCCTGAATTCACGAAATGATCCAACGGTCCAAACCACGATCAACGACCCACATTTGTTCTGGATCCTAGGGTGGCGAGTTTCTCCATCCACTAACCACCTTGCAACTTCTGGATATCTTACGGTCCTAGCGATTTCGCGAGTTCTCCACAAAGAATTATGACCATCCAACTCTGCTTCTCAAGGACTTTTGGCCAATGACTTGGTACTCTCCTTCTGAAATTTCATCTACTTGATCCAACGGTCCTGATTCCCCATGATCTGCCGACTCATATCTCATCGGCATTTCACGTATTGGGATTTCATGTGTCACGATGTCGAAAGATTTTCCACCTTCATCCTCCCTATTCCCGAAATGTCGATTTCTTCCTGGAAAATTAACGGTCCAGATCTCTCTTAGATCAACGATTGTGATCCAATCATGAATTCACGTTTTGTGAATTCTCACGAACTCACCCTTAGATCATTTCAACTCATGAGTCAGCGAAAGGCTGATCGCTCTCCACGCGTCCTTTCCGATGGATGGTCCTGACGAATTCAGGATTTCACATATCGCGATTTCCACACTCCTGTGCAACTCCAAAGGGTTTTAATCCTTGTGCACATCCTCTAGATTTGATGGTTGTGAGGGTTCTTCTTTCCTCCCGAACAGATTCTATGGCTCCAACACTTCTAGTGTGGAGTTCTCTCTCTCCCTGTGGCCATATACCACACCGGATGCAGTTTTATAATACCGCTACACCTCCTAAGCTTTGTAACACATTCAAGTAGTCCATTGACACTCAGAAACATTCTGAGGTCTGAAATTAGTCCTCCAAACACAATTTCTTCTCAAAACCTCGGTCCAAAGACCACTTATCTGGCCCATCCAGGATCAACGTTGAAACTAGGCTCTAATACCATACTGTAGTGTCCCCGCACCATCAACCCCATGGTCGGGCCAACATTACTACGCAGAAAAACACTACCGTAACATATTATGCATTCCTATGAAATACAATTGCTTAGTTATAGTTAAACACAACGTAAGCACATTAATACCGTTAGCATACATAATCCACGACATTAACAATAATTCACGAATAGAGCGGAATACATGTAAACATTGCTAGAATCGCATACATGCATATTTAATTGAAATTATACGCATGTATATACTTATCTCTTAGATTGGATGTAATTCACCAACAACGTGTAGACCTCCCACGAACCTCCCAACTTTAGACCGCACTGCTGATCACTCTCAACAGTAGGTCACCCCCGAGCTGGGACTAAGCTCCACTGTGTAGGGATTCTTAGGTTAGGCAGGGAATACATGAAGACATACAGTCACAGGAGAAATATTCTCTCCCAGGAGCCACTTATGCCCACTACCCACAAAATCTCATTCCCCACATGTCTGTCCCACCCCAGGAGTATACACCTTCACTGTCACCAAGACAGTCCATCGGCTGCTAACCTCCCTTCCCTTGGGCTTCATCAACAGACCGGACTGGAAGTCTCTGAGCTATGTGGAAGCTACAGGACTCCTTCCAGGAGTTCTCACTTCCTTCGCGCACTCTCTCACTTAGAGAGAGTCGCTCACAGACTGGGTCACCTACCTCTTAAACAAAAATCACCTCCCTGACACTGGACAGCAAGCCACACGCAGTCCAACACTGCGTGGCCACAACAGTCAATTGGGAAAATGGGTATGGACACCCGAAACGAAAACGATCAGCGCTAAAGCATAGCATGGCTCTGTGATTATAGGATGCGTTAAGATTTCTGGAAAGAAACACAGGATGCACAGCTCAACAATTACGGAACATTTAGTTCTCCCAACCAACAATAAGGAACAGACTCACATATTTGGTTTCAGAGATGTGTAAGGTGTACAGAGGTTCAATCACAGAGGCCAAACGCATACATATGGAGGATGGAGGAATTGGAAGGTCAAACCCCAGATTTCGGTGATGGTTGGAGAAATGCCCACCCAACTCCTACGCAACAGTCGATGGAATCGCAAGAGAACCCCCAACATGGATCATTTCCTGGGTTAAATCGCATGCGCCTGGGTTGACACATGTCGCCCATGAAGCTGCATGCATCCCTCCCTATGAACTTAGGACAAAACATAGATTTCACATGGATTTTGGAATAATATTAAAATATTATTCCCGAGGAATTAAGCCCCTAGGATCCACACTTAGCCTCTCTTTCCAACCTTCCAGCCCCCAA
This sequence comes from Picea mariana, assembly GCA_032191745.1. NCBI lineage: Eukaryota > Viridiplantae > Streptophyta > Pinopsida > Pinales > Pinaceae > Picea > Picea mariana. The sequence goes on from JASDQU010736849.1 coordinate 88,776, forward strand.
TCCCTTACCCAGGTTTTGTGGAAGCTTAGTCCCCCATCACTCATTCATCGTGGTCGGTCCACACATAGAGATGTTTTGTATTAATACTGTGCATAATTACATGTACAAAAATCAGGCTCCTGGCCTTCAACACTTAGGCTCCCTGGCCTAATAACACATAAGCCCACTAGCTTATATAACTTGGCTCACTAGCCTTATAAAATTGAATTACAGTTCATAAACAAGCTTTATACTTCATAGACATGATTTACAACAGAGCTCAGCCTTGGGGACATTACATTCCCCATACAACAAATTCAGTAATATGTGGACGAAATTTGCAGAAAAGGCATGACAAGGGATGCACTGACATGTTTTCAAACTGAATTTACAAAATTATCAGAATTTTTGTAAGCAGATACAACCATCTTTTTGTAGTTGATTTGTAATTTTAAATGGTTGCACACATCCCAAGACTATATCGCAGGTTGGATATGATTTCAAATCAATACGAGACGCTCATCCACCTATTAGCCAAGATTTTCATCATTTTTCAATTTTCAAGTTTTTAAGCATGAATAAAGATCAAATTTTCAACATTTTTGTAGCAACAGTTCAATAACAATCAGCATATTCAAAAAATTTCTTTGACATCAACATCAGTTATCGTCTTCGGCAATAGTACTCTTTAGCATCACCAATACCGTCAACAAACCTATCCAACAACATGCCATCATTTGCAGAGTTTACTCCATCCAACATATTCCTTTTCACATCATGCAAACAAGTTACAAGAAAAGTACTTTTTCCCATATCAGAACACATCAGGCAAGCCAGAGTTCAACATTTGTCTCTTAGATCATTATCCACCAGGAGAAGGTAAATTTGGGTAATAAAATTCTATTTCTAGGTAGTCATCTAACTGGGAATTCATGCACACAAAATTCTTGAAGATTTTCATATTTTTCATTCCGTCAATTCCTTACACTTATATTTAATATTTCATTATCTACCCATCATCATCCATCTCCTTGTGGAATCAATGACTTTGAAAAAAAAACAAGTGTAAAACATATCCTTTCCACTTAGGTCTTGTATCATATATGATGGATTATTCACTAAACATCACTCCAATCTCCCTATCTCATATCTGAAATATATAATTAAGAACGAGAAAATCTCATTACCACAATCTGATTTAATCAAAATGTAGGTTATTATATCTTGTTCATTTGTTAGGTAGATAGAGAGGTAGTGGGGGGTCTGGAGGGCCCATAGTGGAGGCCATTCAATCTAAGGTGCACTAGGTCCATTATAGTATTAAATAAGGCCCATTATGGTAGTTAGTTAGATATAATAAATGTAAGAGGACTTGTGCTTATACAAGGTTCCTCCTCTAGAATGTTCTTAGGTGATTGGTTGCACTATATAAAGGGGTTCATGCAATGTAATGAGATATGAAGAGAAGTATTGTATTTGGATTGGTAGCTCAATAGGAGGATTCCCCCTCAAAGAGGCAAGTGAACAGGAAAGGATCTCTTCCATAATAAGATCCACTATATGGTATTTCCCTACCTCAAGGGTTTTCTATAATAAAGTGCAGTTTTCATATATTCTTCTTGGATCTATTCTGGTGTATTTTGTATTAAAATATTTGGTACTTAAAAAGTGCTATGTTAGGTAGATAGAGAGGTAGTGGGAGGCCTAGAGGGCCCATAGTGGAGGTCATTCAATGTAAGGTGGACTTGGTCCACTATAGTATTAAATAATGCCCATTATGGTAGTTAGTTAGATATAATAAATGTAATAGGACTTCTACTTCTAGAAGGTTCCTCCTCTAGAATGTTCTTAGGTGGTTGGTTGCCCTATATAAAGGGGTTCATGCAATGTAATGAGATATGAATATAAATATTGTATTTGGAGCAGTATCTCAATAGGAGTATTTCCCCTCGAAGAGGAAAGTGAACAT
>JASDQU010736849.1:98412-110577 GCA_032191745.1 Picea mariana
AACAAAAAAGCATGACCCTTATCAACTAGTGAACAAACACCTGATACACTGCGGTATGAAAGCTTATGAACACAAAAGGTCTGCTTATGATGATATGTTCAAAGAGGTCAAAACTTATGAGGAAGTATTAAATAGAGTACGGGCATTACCACCCGACTTACAGACTGGTTTTATGACCTTACAAAGCCATAGGCGAAGTTGTTTACCGAAGATATTGCAAGGTCAATACACGATTCCCCCTCCAGAGCAGGAAGGACCTCCGCAGGTTTTGAATCAAATTCACAAGATAAAAAAAATACAAAGGAAAGTTTGAAGGAGACTGAAATGCCTTTACTAAGAACAAAAGTTCTACAAATCAAGAACTCAGAGTCAGGGAAAGGAAAGGAGTTGGAAACATCTCCAGAAATCCGTGAGAATTTTCCTGAAAAAATAGGAGGAATGGTATCGACGAAGCTTGGAAGCCCTATTACTTATTTGACCCCATTGCAGTCTACCTATGGAAACCCCCAAGAGGGAGCTCTATATGTTAGTGATATCGAACCTATTTCTAGAGACGAAATTCCTTCATCCGATTATTTTTTGAGTAAAAAGAGAAAGGCTATCTTGAAATAGGAAATGCATCTAAGAGGAGACACGATGATAAAAAAAACATAAGATCATCTGAGATGGACAAAATCTTGATGAAGGGGAATTCGCTACAAAAATAGAAAGCACAATGGGAGCCTTTGCATCAACAAATTTACACTCTGTAAGCAGTTTGAGGATTAGGTTACAACAAAAAGACCAAATGATAACCCAGCTACAAAGTCAATTAAGGGAGACTAAAAGAAGTATCAATCTGGAAATAAACAAAGGGATAGAACGATCCAGAACCAATGACATACAGGAGATTCAAATACTAAGAACAATCTTAAATGAAGAGAACATGAAGATACAGGCCAGTCAAGCACAGGTCCTACATTAGGAAGAAATGAATAAACAATTACAGAACAAGATGAGTTCAATCCAAAATCAAGTGGTAGAGATGGAAACTTTCCAAGCCCAAGCATTGGAAATACATGCCAAAATAGAAAAAGAGCAACAGGGATTGATCTCTAAGCTAGAAATTATTCAGACTTACTTTCAGGAGACAAGCAAATCCTTCGACAGTATCCTCTTAAAGGAGAGGGAAGCAAAAGTAGCCAGAACCACTTTTCAAAATGCAGTGATCCTTTCAACAAAAGAGGATATTAGAAAGACTCAAAAGTTATTTGTTTCAGAGAATATAAAAGGGGATATAATACTCAAGGTTTGGGAGGCAAGCCTTGCCGAAAACAGGAGAATAACTAAAGAGGTTAACGATGATTGCCAAGCAATTTTCGATCTTCTAGGTAAGGCTTCGTTGAACATTGGAAGAGACAACTGTCCTGGGTTATTGGGACAAATCAACATTGGAAGGCATAAATTAAATTTCAAGGAGAATCTGGATGAAATTCAAATAAAAATCTCACAGATAAAGGTAATTGATGTTACATAGATTAACAGGTGGATGGTGAAGTCAAATTTAAAGTTACAAACTATTGAGTTTACAGGAAATATAGTTGACGACCGTCTACCAGGACTACAGAGAAATTTTTTCCTATTTGAACTGAAAGACATTCTGGAGGTTCCTAGGGCGTTGGTGCAGCTCCTGGGAAAATGTATTGATTGTCTCAAAACAGAAGAAGGAGTTTCATCAACAAAGAAGTAAAATATTATTTTGAGAATTTCATCATCGAAATTAATCAAAGAAGATAAAGATATAAATATAAACGGTTCAGTATTTCACATTCATGTAATCATTAGTCTTCGGAAGTTAGTTAATCACCAATAAAAAAAGGTCTGGTGATCATGTATAAATACAATTTCACAAGACTGAGAAAGGGCTTTTTGTTTTTTTTGGGAGCCAATTGTATTAGAAGTTTTTCGATTTACAGTGATATAGATAATGCAGAAGAGATTTTGAATTCTGTCAACTTGAAGCTATGTGTTCCTTTACTCTGTTTTCCATATCTTTCAACATCTTTCAGCATCTTTCTTTTCATGTCTTTCTAATGAATGATCAGCTATAGTTTAACTCAAACTCCTATTGTAGTTTGAATTTATTTGATTATCTAATCATTTACAACTTAACCTCAGTGCTTTCTATCAACAGTTTCAAGACCTACAGGTCATTTGGATGGTTATATTTTATACTTCATTAGAAATCTCATTTTTCTCTCCTTCTTATGTTATGATATGATATTCTTTCATGATTAAAGCCTCATATTTTTCGACAGCGTTATTTTTTTTATTATTTTACTATTCTCAAATTATTTCAAGTATAGGAAATGACCTCTACTGTTATTGTGTTATTATTTTGAGTTCCAAAACTCCTTTTCTATTTCATCCCTCAAAATTGAAGCAACTAATATTTAAACATTTTATAATTCAATAAAATTTTACCCCCCATGAATGTCCCAAATAATAGACAGCGTAACATAGAACCTGGCCTTCAAGATCAAACTAGCATTGCTTTGAACTTATTTAATACTATATTGCAAACAACAACTACCCAGGTTGAATTAGAACGCTCATGGGAAGTTATCAAGAGAGATATTAGCATCCAAGAACAATGGGAAGCTAGACAGAGACAGTTGAGAAACCAACTCTGATTTACCCTTCACAATTGATTCTTACCCATTAATTCTCTTTATCTTTTTGGATGCCTTGACGGTATACTTTAGAGCCTTAAAGTATAAACTCAGGAACAACATCTTTTTGGCGCCATTGTCGGGGACCAAAGAAATGAAAGTTTTCCCTGGGAAGAATCACATTGACACTTTCTTTCTTTGATAGTGAACAAAGATAGAAAAACCTTCTAAGGCTACCTTCATTTTTCACTTGGAGGCTCCACGATAAGTAAACTAGATTTTAGCCGAAAGAACACCAGAAAGAACCCAGATGACAAGCAGACCTCGCCAGTCTCTGATCGGGAAAAGATTTTAAAATCACGAAGATCCCTTAAACAAATCATTTCACCCATACATACCATTTGTCAGCCTGATTTTACACAGTTGAAAGTTAAGGAAACACTTGAGAGATCTGTCTCGCTTCCCCCTTCAAAAAAACGTTCTCTTTTCCTGAAGTATATACCCCAAACTTCCGTGAGCCTTCTCCTCACACACTCTGAGCTTCAGCCTCAAATCCATAAATGGCTACAAACGGAGGCATATGAGCTGGGAGCGGTGCCCCAGGAAGACCAGGAGGCGACCAAGCATCGCTTCCTAGAATATTTGCTAAGGTAGATGCTAGATATGCCCCCCTTGTCCTCCAAGTTCCCCTACACAACCTTCCCGAAAATTATATGAAAAGCCTTCCCAAATTTACAGGGGAAGGAGATTTAACCGCTCAAGAACACATAAATTTATTTGACCAATTTGTCGACATCCTTGGAATCGAACACGAAGATGTCTATTCTAGACTCCTCGTTCAGACTTTTGAAGGACAAGTGAGGACCTGGTTCTGAGCCTTAGCAGCAGGATATCTAAGATCTTAAGAAGAAATTGAAAACACTTTTATCAGATAATGGGGGGGAAGGAGAGACCACCTCTATTACCTAACTGAATTTGGAGCCCTTAGAAAGAAAAACTCAGAATCGGTTCTCGAATTCACGCAAAGGTTTAACAAGTTGTATAATAAAATCCCAGTCGAGGTCAAACCTTCTCAACCCACAGCAAAGGTGAATTTTGTTCGAGCGTTTGATCCTGATTTCACTCTATTATTGAGAGAAAGGAGATCATCAGATCTCACGAAAATGCAACATGATGCCCTAGAAATCGAATCGAACATGATGGCATCAGGGAAATTAAAAGAAAAAATAGAAATCGGGAACAAAGAAAGTAGGAAATTCAAAGAAAAAGGTGGATCCTCAGGATCAGGGAAATCCTTGGGAAATAAAATAGAAGAGATGGCTAAGGTAATTAGAGAACTGTCAAATAAGATCTCAAAAATGGAACTAGATAAATCAAAAAGGGATTATTTTCCTAGGAAGGATTTTAGAAGGAATCTCGATCCTTAGGCCCCATAGAAAACAATTAAGAATGAGGATCAAAAAGTCCCAACCCCCTTCAAAAGTGAAAAATTCATTGGAGAGGAATACCTAGAATATTTTGAAGAGTTAGATGAGGATATAAATAATCTTGGCAACAATAGTAAATCACCCTATTTATCAAGACAAGATTACGAAAAATCCTTAAATAAAGAAATTAGATCGGAAGACGATGTTAGCAACGGTACTTATGAATATTTGACCTATCAGGTTATCGCAGATGATATTGTAGCTGAACTACACAAGAAATACAATTTAAGACCTAGGAACAAGAGTTTTCCAACCGCCCCAACAAAAAAGATCTTACCTAGGGGCGAAACTGATGAAGCAACTCCAAAGGTTGCTGAGAAACAGACTGTAAAAACCCACACCGCTAACATGCAACCTGTCAAGTCAAATTTAGTAGGAACACCCACCGTGAAAACACAGGTCCCTGTGAGTGAAACCAAATCCGCACCACAAAGAAAAGCTGAAAAGAAAGGAATGGAGGCCCCAAACATAGAGAGCAACAAGGCCCCGGGAAATTTTAGTCTGGAAAATGAAATAAACAAAATCAAAATCCCTATCCCACTTGTTGAACTGGCTAAAAATCCCATATACAGAAAACAAATTGCCAAGATGATTATCTTTTCAGAAGACGAAAGCCAAGCCGATGTCATCAACTTAGAAGATGACAAGCCGAACATAGTTTTTGGTCCACATTTCGAAGGTGTGAAAGACATTGTTGCCCCCTTCTATATCATGTTAACCTTGTTCGATCACCTACTCCATAACTACATGCTAGATTCTGGAGCATCCCACAATGTGATGCCTAAAGCCATTATGGATAAATTAGGTCTCAAAATCACTAGGCCTTATGTATATTTATATTCATTTGATTCAAGAAAAGTCAAATGCATAGGCATGATTAAAGATTTGGTGGTAAATCTGGCACAAATACCCACAAAAAGAATTCTTATGGATGTAGTGGTCGCCGATATCCCTCCGAAACATGGTATGGTGTTATCTAGGTCATGGGGTGCCAAGCTTGTAGGATCTCTCCAGCTTGACATCATATGCTACGATTCCATTCTTTGGAGGACAGTACATGCATTTATACAAAGAAACTAGGTTGCCATTCACGGTAGGTGATCCACATAACCCAAATAACCACCCTGTATATATTGTTGATCAAGATTTAGGTAATTGTATTTTATCCATTGATGATGATATTGAGGTACGTATAGACGAAAGTTGTACAGAAGAAAAAACAAAAAAAAGAAAAAATTAAAAAAAATGTATATAGCTCTGGTGTGTGGAAGATGTTTTTTGACGATGCTTCATCCGACTTTGGAGCTGGAGCTGGGGCACTCCTTGTGGCTCCCGATAATCAATTCGTAATTCCCTTTTCCTACAGAGTATAGTGGAATGAGGACCACACTAATAATGTATGTGAGTATGAAGCCTTAGTGTTAGGGTTAGAAGCCGCTAGGAGAATGAAAATAAAAAACCTCGAAGTCTTTGGTGACACCAAGCTAATCATAGAATAGGTAAACCGACAGTACCAGGCCAAAAATCCTAGGTTGAGGTCCTACAAGAATTGTGTCTAGGATCTGATCGACAATTTCTTCTCCTCTGTCAAGGTTCATTTCATTCCAAGAACTGAAAACCAACAGGCTGATGTGTTAGCCAAAGCAGCTTCAACATTCACACCTCCCACTGCGTTTAAACTAAAGTACCACATACAAATGAGGCACTGACCTTCTATACTGAATAACATACAGCATTGGCAAGTCTTTGAGGACGATGAACAGCTTCGCAAATTTTTAGAATCAATAGACGAGTTTGTCGAAATGCACGCTGACCAAGAAAACCAAAATGATCATATTTGGATCATGCAGGAAGCGGAAGATCCTCAAGAGTTCCATGATAAAATTGTGAATCACCGAATGCTCGTTCTTAAAAATAACCAGATCCCCAAGGGCCTGATTCCCTTGGAAAGATTATTCAATCAAGATGATATCCCTTTAAGATCCACTCTACAGCCTCAACCTAAAGAGGTTGAGGACTGTGACATAGGTACTAAAGAAAACCCTCGGTTGGTGAAACTATCCAAATATATGTCCCCAGAAACCAAAAGTAAATACTCGGAGTTGATTAGAAAGTACAAGGACGTTTTCGCTTGGTCATATGAAGAGCTGAGAACCTATGACACCACTGTGATTGAACATAAGATACCCCTGAAGCCTAGTGTCAAACCCTTTAGACAAAAACTTAGACAAATCAATCCTATTTTATTTCCCATGGTTGAAAGGGAAGTCAAAAAGCTCCTAGATGCAAAAATAATCGTACCACTGAGATACTCCGATTGGGTAGCAAACCTGGTCCCAATTAGAAAGAAAAATGGGGAAATCAAACAGTGTTTTGATTTTAGAAATCTAAATAAGTCCTCCATCAAAGACAATTACCCCTACCCAAAATGCATCACATTTTAGAAAAAGTAGTTGGGGAAAATAGGATGTCGATGATCGACGGGTTTTCCGGGTACAATCAAATTACCGTCAATGAACACAATAAAGAACAAACAGCCTTCACCACCCCTTGGGGTACATTTATGTATGATAAGATGCCTTTTGGTTTAATGAATGCAGGTGCTTCTTTCCAACGTGTTATGGATATCGCTTTCATTGGCGAAAGGGACAAATTTGTGGTTATCTATCTTGATGATCTAACCATTTTTTCTAAATCTGATGAAGATCATCTGATACATCTCAAGCAGACGTTTGAGAAATGTCGCGGGTTTGGTTTGTCTTTAAACCCCAAAAAGTATCACTTTGCTATGGAAGAAGGTAAACTCTTGGGCCATATTGTGTCTCGAGATGGAATTGAAATTGATCCTAAAAGAGTTGAAGCTATAGACACAATAAATATCCCTAGGAACGTAAAAGAAATTCATTCATTCTTAGGAAAAATAAATTTTTTGAGGAGATTTATCCCAAACTTTGTTGAAATCATGAAGTTGATCACAGATATGCTAAAGAAAAACAACGAAGTGAAATGGACAGCAGAATCCAAAGCATCGTTTGCACACATAAAGAAGGTTATAAGCGAGGCACCCATACTGGCAAGCCCTGATTACCTAAAGGATTTTCTTATTTTATCATTCGCCTCCGAACACACACTTGCCGCGGTACTCCTCCAGAAAAATGAAGAAGGTTTTGAGCAACCAATATCCTTTTTAGAAAAAGTCTTAGAGACGTTGAACTCATATATGATATAATGGAAAAACAAGCATATGCTATGGTGAAGGCATTAAAGGCTTTCAGAACCTACATATTGCATTCCAAGGTAATTGTGTACATACCCACCAGCTCTGTAAAAGACATTTTGGTTCAGTCCGACAATGATGGCAAAAGAGGATGGTGGCTTGCAAAAATTCAAGAATTCGACCTCGAGATAAAACCAACGAGACTAGTAAAGGGACAAGGTTTGGATAAACTCTTAGCTGAATCAAATTTCAGAGCTCTCGGAATAAATGGCCTATAGGGAAGTGAAGAGTGTGTGGACATGAATGAGCTCGATGAACAAATAACCAAACTCAGAATCGAAGAGAAGTTTGCTTCATCAGATTGGTACAAAGACATAGTGTCCTACTTGTTGACCTTGAAGTGCCTAAGTGACTTACCCCCATCTAAAGCCAGAACGTTGAAGCTGCATGCGGTCAAGTACTATATATTTGAAAGACAATTGTATTGGAAGGACCCACTTGGCTTCTTGTTGGTTTGTTTGGTTAAATCAGAAACAGAGAAGTTCATAAGCCAATTTCACGAAGGAGTGTGTGGAGGACATCATTCCTAGAGGGAAATGACTTATAAGATCCCAAGGGTAGGATATTATTGGCCCAAACGTTTCTCAGACGTCAATGCCAAGTTCTGAGCCTGCAATCCTTGCCAATTGTTCGCAGGCAAGCATAAACTCCCAGCGATGTCGTTAGTTCCGGTCAAAATGAAAGCCCCTTTTCAGCAATCGGGATTAGATTTCATAGGCGAAATTAATCCTCATTCTAGTACTCAACATAAATGGATCCTGACTGCTACATATTACTTCACCAAATGGGTAGAGGCTATTCCAACTAGAAGGGCTACGGATTCGGTGGTAATAGATTTCTTAGAAGAGAACATTTTGTCTAGATTTGGCTGCCCTCGAAAGATAGTCACAGATAACACCCAGGCCTTTAAATCCATGGCTATGGACAGTTTTTGCCAAAAGTACAATATCGTGCTTGGTCTTTCCACGGCATATTACCCCCAGGGAAATGGGTTGGTCGAGTCTTCAAACAAGATCCTAATCAATATAATTAAGAAAGTGTTGAGCGAAAACAAGAAATCTTGGCATGTGCATTTGAAATACGCTTTGTGGGAAAATCGGATAGGCACGAAAAAGTATTTTAGCACTTCTCCTTTCCAAATGGTGTACGGGATCGATGTAGTATTACCTATAAATCTAGCGCTTCTTGTAATGAAATTTTGGCAATATGAGAAAGAAGAACCAAATCATGTCACAAGAAGAATAAACCAGTTGATTGAAGTCCAACAGTGCAAGGCCGAAGTAGACAAAAGGTTGCAGAAATACCAAGACAACATGAAAGAGCTATTTGATCGTAAGGCCAAAGACAGATATTTTCTCCCCAGAGATTTGGTTTTAAAATGGGATGCTAGGAAGGAAGACTCGGCAAAACATGGTAAATTCGATCACATCTGGTACAGACCGTTCAAGGTTACAACTCCTGAAGGAAAAAATTCGTTTCTGTTAGAGAATTTGGACGATAAAATCCTCAACACCCCTGTCAACGGGTGCTATTTAAAACACTATATGAAATAATTGGTTTCCAAAATTCCCACTGTATATATCGGTTTGTGTTTTCTTTTTTATTTCATAATTTTCTTTGTTAAGTCTACTTTCGTTAAAAATAAAATAGGTCAATGTTTTTCTAGAAGTAGGGATATGAAATTTTCAATGCATTCAATTCTTTTAAAGCCCTGATATTCTTCGTACTGTTCCCTTACAGGATCCCGGCTTGCAGCCCAAACAAGCGAAAGGAGCAAACAGACGGCCATATATCGAAAGATAAATTCGTCGAAAATAGGTGATAGAAAAGATTTTCCGTTATTTCAAAAGAGAACGAAAATGGTAAGGCAAAGGTGCGAATTCCAGAGAAGTCTATTTTCCAAACGAAGTATGGTGATGGTCTCGTAAGTGTGATATGTCACTAAAAGAACGAGTTCTTACTCTGAGTCCTAAGAGTTTCACCTAGATAAAGATAAGAGGTAATTAAAATAAGCAGAGAGAGTAAAGCGTCTCTGAGAAAGGGTTCCAAAAGTTGGGTTTAATCCATGACCCTTGTTTTTCAATTTCCAGGTCTTTCTCTGTCACCCCTTTCTACCCTCGGTTTTGCCTCCTTAAAAAACCAAGCATCTTTCTGGGTTTCCCATAGAAGGAGAAGAGATTACGTCTTAGCTTTGGAAGTTGGAAAACAAATCTTAAAAGGTAAGCCAGTCCTCATAACTCCTCACTCTCCGACTAAACAAAGTTATGCGTAGGCTGATCCTAACTCTCCTAGGTTTTTTAATAGTTTTCTAAGGATTGAGGCTTGCTCGAAGGAAGGCCCTTGGAAGTGATATTTCCCATTTTCCCTACGGGATAAGGTGCTTTGAAATTTAAGAGAAGGTTGGTCCGGGGTAATCAAAGCAAGTTGACAGACCTCCACTGCAAATTTTACATAGATATCATCCCTAGTATACTTGGTACAACTGATTGCCCCCACTTTGTGTTAAAAAAGTAAAATATAAGACAGATGGTGAAAGGAAATTCACATTTGATTGCCCCCATCTAGTCCAAGAAGATGATGAAAGGAAATTCATAAATGATTTCCCTCGTCTCAGCATTTAAATGCATAATTATGATTCGAAGTGGTGAAAGGAAATTCAGTAAGAAGGGACAGATAACTTCACCAGGGTAATGAACAGGCTCGTTGGCAGTGAAAAAATATCTGAGGTATATGTAAGGCTGTCATACGTAAATTTCATTCTACTCTGGTTACCATCCTTTTCGAAACCGGATCTGTATCCCAAGTTCAAACAGGGCTCCCCAATTAAAAGCATGAAATTTACTTCGTTTGATGCAAGCCAAAAGCTGCAGAATCTGTTGGATTTCCTAGGATTGTTTTGATCATCTTAAAGAAAACCTAAATGTAGTAGTGAGAAGGAGAATATCATGAATGGGGCTGCAGCTGAGTTTACAATGTTGGGAGTTTTGAAAATCTTTTCAGAAGTAAAGACAAAATCTATTTTTCCCTCTGTATCCCTTCCTAAGCAAGTTCCGCAGAAAGAAGCCTTTGACTCCATTCACCCAATAAATGCACTAAGTCTACTCATTCTCCTCGTCCCATAAGGAGACGAGGTCCCCAATTGGAGCCTATGTTGAAACAGTTTTTAAAGTTTTTATCTCTAAGATTAAAACTTTCCTTTTTTGGGATTCAGATTTTCATAGAGCATAACCCTCGCTATCATTTCCAAAAGCCCGGTATCGAAATCCCGACCAGCTTTATTCTTAACTAATCAACGGTAAAAACAACCAAAAGTGTTTTAAAAGTCCCGATGGGCATTCTGTAAAGTTATTTTTAATCACGGTAATTTAAACCCTAAAGGAGTTGATTAGCAATATTTAAACCTTTCGGGATTCGAGTCCACTCAAAACCATATGTTTTCCATAAATATTGAATCATGAAATCCCGATCCCCGATTTCCCGAAAGAATGGAAGTTAGTTTTTAATCCTGATTAATTCATTTACTAATACGATAGTTAAGGCCTAAACCTAATCTTATTGTGATTTCGCAATTTTGGGAATCCGAGTTTAGCGATAACATACCTCATGTATCTGTGATCCCTGAAACCCCGAAACGTGAAGTCTCGAACCATGATCAACGTTTAAACTGAACTAACTCTGTTTTAAAAATACGATTAACAGTAATTAAACTTCTTAGGTATTTTCTTATTTTTGATACCGTTGAATGAAATCTTTCGAACTTTGAATCTGGGATTGCCGAAATACGGCCACATTAATAACGGATAACTGATGATTTATGTGACACTAATGCGTATCTCAGAAATATTCACTGCATTTAAGGTATTAAGTTATTGTCAGTTGCGTCAGTACCTTCATCATTAAATGAGTTAAAACATAATTAAAGGTATGTGTTTTGCAATTTATCTTGGTTCATGCTATTAGGTGTAAGACGCATTCAGCTAAACTCATACATCTCTCTTATGTGACAGGTTTTCATTCTAATACGAAAATCATGGCACCAAAGAAAGAACCTAAGAAGAGTGAAGATACAAATGATATTTGCAGTCCAGAGGTAGATATCATATCCGACACAACACCACATGCTATCAACTCGATCAAATCCTGGAGACAAATCTATGAAATTCTAGACTATGAAATCAAAAATTCAACAAATGATTTCAAGAATCACCTTCAGGACATAGCTGAATCTGAGCTTCACAAGATTGCAGCACGTCCACGGCTTGTAGCATACAATGACATGATCATTTGGGCTCTAGAGAAGGTTGATATTCCGACGAGAAGTATTCTGAACGATCAGTTGGTCGTTATCAGCTCATTCAGACCTGAACATATCCAAGTAATGTACAAACTCTCACCCAATCCTAAATATATTTACAATGTCGAGTTTATAGTTGAATTTCAAAGGAAGGAGTGTACTGAGGCAGGCCGAACTTATCTCGATTTAATCAAAGGATGGTGGATATGTCCATCAAAATTTAGGACCGACACTCACGGAAATTATGCCACCGCATCTTTGAATGAATACATGGTTTATGTAGCCATGATGTTGTGCAGACTCTTTGGCAAAAAGAATCCCTTTCATTTTCACATAGATTGGGTACCCTTTTTAGAGGAGGCATCAGAAGGATATAGTTTCAACTGGAGTAAGATGTTATCCGATAACTTGGCCAAAGAGGTTTCTAATTACAAAGTTGCAAAATCCCAAGGTCAA
>JASDQU010736849.1:126556-141561 GCA_032191745.1 Picea mariana
ATGTCAGGTCTTCCTATAGCTTTCCAGGTTCCTTTTGTCATAATGTTCACCTGTGTTTCTTCATCCAAAACACAGTCAATGTCGAAGTCTCCTATTCTCACTTCGATCTGTTCTTTCTTCTTGAAGATATCTGATAGCCTAACATGTCGGTGGTCATTCAAGGTATCTCTCATCTATAGCAATATCTTTTCTGATTCTTTCTGGGTTTTTTCTATAATCGTGGTCTCTTAATCTCCTGCTTGCTCTATATTTAGCTTTTCAAGCATAGCAATCATTCTAGGGAAATCCAGTACTTCATGGTCCGTAGCCTTACAACAAAGACAACTGGGTCTTCACCCAGGGCATTCCTTAGCAAGATGTCCAGGCCTTCTGCAATTGCAACAAAGAGTTAATCCTCTCTTTCTCTTCAATGATCCCCAACTTTTCATGTACTGTGTGCTAGGATCATAACGGTTAGCCTGTAAAAATTTCTTTCTAGGATCCTGCATCCATTGGTTAGTCCCAAAATTATTTCTATGCATAGCTATAACGTATCTATCACTATACTTATCAGATCTATTCATATCAAACTTTCTTTCATATATTAATGCTCTGGTTTTGAAGCTAGGTTATAATCTATCAAACATAACTAGATCCATGCTTTAGAAAACAAAAAATTTCACTTATCTTACTTCTACAGAGCACAAAGCTTCTATATCTAAGACTTTTAACTATTCTTACATTTATCAAAGCACAGAGCTTACACATCTTACCTTTTTCTTGCAGATTTGACCTCTTTCTTCACAGATATGACTTCTTTTTCTTTAGATCTGACTTCTCTTCTTCAGATCTGACCTTTCTTTCTTGTCACAAAGCTTTGCAGGTCAAATAGAATACTGTGCACTAGGGCAACAAATCTACGCACAGAGATTATTTCGCAAAAAGCTTATTCTTCTTTAGTTCCCAGCAATCACGGTTCCAGGTCCCTGCAACGAAACCATTTGTTGGCACAGGGGCAGACCCAGGGTTCAACGCTGAAGAGCACACCAACAAATCCCTAACTACCGACCCTTTCAGCAACACCTACAAAGCAGATGAAGTCTCACTCGAGGTAGAGGCAGGGGTGGTTGCAGTACTCAGGTGTTTGCAACTTTATCTAGGACATAGATCTGTGATTATCTTGCTTACAATGCACTGAGCATCAGTTATTTCCTAACATACATTCATTAATACACTTCGCAGAAAGCACAGAGCACCGCAGTAATTACTCAGATCTAGCACTTACCAATGATAAATAGGTTATACTCAATAGATTAAGCACTTAACAGATTATGTATCGTATCTAGCATGCAGTCATATCTCATAAGCACAAATCATCAATAAATCTATCTAAACATATCAGAGCACTTAGCAAGAGAGAGACAAACACATCAACACAGTACACAGAGTTAACGTGGTTGACCCCCACCCTAGGGCTATGTCCACAAATTCTTATTTATATTATCTTGGTCAAGCAGTTACAACACAGAGCTTCAATGACCATTACCCCGCATAGGACAAGAGATCTACACAGTTCGCTAGATCCTCTTTCCCCGGGTAGATCCAAGCACTAAGCCTTCTCACACTCTGTGCACTCAACACTATTACAACATGCACAGATCTCTTACATTCACACAAAATTCTGATCACATAGATCCAACTTATGCACTAAGCCATTGACTAGAAAGGGCCTCCTTTATTACATGGCATAGACCTCTATTTATACATAGAAAAAGGAATAAACAAGGGCCGACATCCCTTTCCTGTTACAATATTCTCAAAAAACCCAAAAAGGTTCCACAAAAGGTGGCGAGATCCCGTGATCTCTGCTTTGCTATGCACTCCGTCTTCGACAGGAAGTCGAAGTACCAAACGTTCAACTATGACCAAGTATTCCTCAAAACTTGGTCGAGGGCCAACATTATCATAGATAGAAGTGAGACCTCCCCCACAATTAGAACCTTTATTGTCATGCCAACAAAGCGACTGAATGACATGGATAGTAAAACCACCGAACACATATGCATTCCCTCAACTCCATCTATACAAAAGAGGACAATGAGAATCCAAATGAACCAATCAACCATGGACAAATAAAGAAACAATTACACGACCCGAAATAATAGGAAAAAAATGAATGCCTTGGGTTGATAACAAACTTATGGTTGATGCAGTGAGGATGAGGAAAGCCAAAGCCAACTCCTTTCTGTACAATTGATTAATTTTTTTTTTATTCGAGGTGTGGAGGTTTTCTTGCTCAATTTACTCAACACATCAAGACCAGTTTTAGAAGCCCCACGATGAACTGGTTGGCTTAGAATATTTAATTTTCTTTCTACCACAGTTAGCAAATTTGGTTCAGAATCTCTACCTATCTTCTTTGTCACAATCCATTCATAAGCACTGTCGAGTTTAAACAGTCTAGATACCATAACATTGAATCTATATCTATATCTATATATATATATATCTATATATATATGTATATAAGGGATAATTAAAGGGAATGACCTCGGTGCTAGTAGCACATTACAAAATGTCATCACTGTAGGGATATAACATATCACCCAGATAGGTAGCTCTTCCTATGGAACAAACATGATCGTTGAAAGAATAATACAAACAATGTAAAAGAATGAAATGGAAGAATCAACTTTCTCAAAAGGAAGAATAACAAAATGAGGTTCTCTTTCTTACCAATATATATCTTGGAAGTAATTATATCTAGAAGGTAGAGACAAAAAATATGCATAGGACCAGAATGCCATTGGTGTTGTTGTTTCCTATAGGCTTCATAACTCTCTGGAACCTCACAAGGGACCATGACATCAACTAAATTTCCACCCTTTCAGATGGGCACACACTACAATGTCCATATCTTCAACAATTGTTCTTTGAAGCCAACCTCTAGATTCCTCAAGAGATTTTATTCGCTAGATACCAATTATCCTGTTGAACCCCAAGAAAAAGAGAAAGAACAGATTCACCTGTTGCTCTACATATGGAAAGAAAGATTGATGTTCTGCAATCAAAATTTCATCTCTATTTACAAAAGATGATCAAGCCTGGACCAAGCCGAATTCAGGATTATCCTTGAAATGTGGAATAGTCTATTTTAGGAAATCAGAGTTTGGTTGGAAGTCTACATAAAAAATTGCAATGAAATCATAGTCTTTGAGATAATTACAACTCATTGCAACCTTAATATTTCCAGCTTTATAACCAGTCCTAATCAATCAATGTCGATAATGAATGTTGATTCCTTTCTGGCTCCACTTAAGGACTTTTGTTCTGATAAGTTATTGAACATCATCTTCATATGAATCTGATGCCTCATTTCTTGTAACAATGACCAGATGTTTTTGAAGGTTTTCTTTAAACAAGATTTCATGGATCTATTTCTCATGGATCTCAAAACAGAGCACAGACTTCACAAATCGTCTGCAACTAAAATTCAGGAAAAGATTAGTTCAAGGAATATTGTGTATCTCCCAGATCCTTCGAAATTTTCGGAAACCATTAACATTAAACCCAAATGGTATCATCCCCCACAAAACCCATCTGGAGGATTTTCAATATTTTCCTTCATTTGCACGAAATTTCCCACCAAAAAATGCCTCTATGTTTTTGCACAGTTTTCATAAACAGGTTGAGGATTCTTTGCACAATTTCAAAGTTTACAATGCAAGATAGTTTTAAAGAGTCATTAACTCATGGTTAATTTTACCTATAGACCAAAATAATTTCTTTGGAAGTTGGATATGGATTGATGAGTGACTGTCCATCGAAAGCTAGACATGATAGTGGCAAGCATCACAAAGAGAAAGCCCCAAAAAATAAATTTCGCTGACTTTGTAACAATATAGTCACAACTTCCTTGACTATTCTTTATACAATAAAGGTCACTGCATTGGTTGTTGACACAAGAAGATATTCAGATAGTATCATAAAAAATGCTAATGATCCTCCAAGAATCATGAGCAAAGAGCTCCCTAAAAGATGTTGAGGGGTATCAAAGTAGCGATTCTTAAGAAGACTTGACCAAGGTTCAAATATAAGAGAGAAGATAACAATTATCGATGCATAACATGTGTGAGGCAGTGCATTTGTAGAAAAAGAGTTTGTCAAGACACATTCTTCTTTCTGCAAAAGAATTTATCAATTTTGATTTTGTTGTGTAGTTGATTCTACTGCTATGAAATTCTAGATAACAAAAAATGATGATTCTAAATTTGAAGATGTTCAAAAGAAATGATGAATTTGTTGCTATTGCTGCAGGCTGGCAAGAATTTTATTGTTGCAAGAACTTTGAAACTGCTGAAAAACTCTTGAACTGATGAAGATTGCTAATGAAGAAGGAAATATGATGAATGCACCCAGCTTGAGGACTCCTTATTTTGTTTTTGTGAATAAAAAGTGGATCCTTATATTAATTCCAGCTAAGAGCTTACAAAGAGACCTACATCCTATCTACTTACAAAGATGCCTGCAACCTATCTGCTGACAAAAATGCCCATATCCTATCTGCTTACAAAAATGCTTGCAACCTATCATCTTACAAAGATGCCTTAGATCATTGAGACTGGATCGATGGTTCAGATCTCCTCGAGCACCAATGATCTAGATATTCTCTCGCATATCATGATTTCGCGTATCGCAACTTCGTGATTTGGGCTGATAGATCCCTCCATGCTTTGAACTCCCGATTGTCAAGTTCTTGGAATTTTCTTATGTCATATCAATGGGACCAGATCAATGGTTCATATATCCTCTAGCACCAACGGTCTAGATCCTCTCTCGCATTTCGCGATTTCGTGTTTCGTGACTTCGCGACTTGGGAAAACAGCTCCCTCCATGCTTCGAACTCCCGAAACCTGAGTTCCCGAAATTTTCTCGCGTTAGATCAATGGGGCCAAATCGATGGTTTAGATATCCTCGAAAACCAATGCTCCAGATACGCTCTCGCATTTCACGGTTTTGCATATTGCGACTTCGCGACTTGGGCTGACAACTCCCTCCATGCTTTGAACTTTCGATTGTTGAGTTCCTAAAATTTTCTCACATCAGATCAATGGGACCAAATCGACGGTTCAGATCTCCTCCAGCACCAATGATCCAGATTCACTCTCGCATTTTGTGACTTCACGACTTGGGCATAAAACTCCCTCCATGCTCCAAACTCCTGAAACCTGAGTTCCCGAGATTTCCTCGCATCAGATTAATGGGGCCAAATTGACGGTTCAGATATCCTCGAGCACCAACGATCCAGATCCGCTCTCGCATTTCGCGATTTTTTGTATCATGACTTCGTTACTTGGGCTGACAGCTTCCTCCATGCGTCAAACTCCCGATTGTTGAGTTCCCAAAATTTTCTGACGTCAGATTGATGGTTCAGATCTCCTCTAGCACCAACGGTCCAGATCCTCTCTCACATTTTGAGATTTCACGTTTCGCGACTTGGGCAGACAGCTCCCTCCATGCTCCGAACTCCTGAAACTCAAGTTCCCAAAATTTTCTCTCGTCAGATCAATGGGACCAGATTGACGATCCAGATCACCTCGAGCACCAATGGTCCAGATCCTCTCTTGCTTTTTGGGACTTCACGAATTTAGGAAGCAACAACCTTTGTGCTCCTGACTCTCAATTTCTGAGGTCCCTAAATCATCTACCAATTGATGTTCTTATGTTCTCTCTCCCAAGATTCTGATAATTTATGACTTGGAAGAGATTCTAAGTAAACAAAGGTGGCACCCCATCTAGATTAGGGCCATCCAGCTAAGCAAGATCCTCGCATTGGAGCCATAGGGGTGAGCTTTGGGACTGCCTGGAACCATGGAGAATGATCTGCTACATAGATTCAACCCCTGCATTGGCCAGTCTGTCTGCAAATTTGTTTTCACTTCGTCGAATGTGTGAAAGGGTTAGAGTTAGAGAGGGTCTGAGAAGAGCCTGGAAGCTATAAAGAGGTCCAAGGAGGCACCAACTGGGAGTGATTTTCCCTAGATCTCTGCCATTCAGGATTTTTGTTGCCAAGTTTAGATCTCTGCCATTCAGGATTTTTGTTGCCAAGTTTGGATCTCTGCCATTCAGGATTTTTGTTGCCAAGTCTATTATGATCAGACAGGTGAGGTTTTGATCTAGTGCCATTTGCACTCCTTTGATAAGACCCCAAAGATATGCTAAATTGTTGGTGTTGCATCCGATATTTTTTGCGATGAGGCTTTGTATTTGGCCTAAGATGTTTCTTATGACCGCACCATAGCCCAAGTGTCCTAGATTGCCTTTTGATGCACCATCAAAGTTGACCTTATCGAATCCTTTCGAGGGGAGGAGGCACTTAGAGGGGCTGAGGGATTTTGAAAAAAGGGGGGGTTGCTGAGGAGGGGTGGAGTGTGCAAACGAGAAGCCCCAGGAGTTGAGGAGCAAGAGCTCACCTGAGTCAATTGGGAAGTCTTCCTTGGTCCATGATTGTAGCTGAAGAGTTTTCTGGAGATGCAGGAGGATTGTGTTCCAGAGGAGGGTGGGAGGAGATGACTGGGAGTGAAAGATTATTTTGTTCCTCTCTTTCCATAGTTGCCAAACTATGAAGCCTGGTAAGAGTTGCCAGGTTCTGTTCATGATAGGACTTTTGAAGGAACTAGAGCCCCTGTCCCCGATGGTACTTATGATGCTATTTTTAACTCGTTTGATTCTTCTAATGAATTGAGTGGCCTGGTTCCATATGTTCTCACTGAGTGGACAGTTATTTAGGAGGTGCTCCATGGTTTCTGCCTAGAGATGGCAGAGATGGAAGATCGAGGGGCTGATGAAACCTCATTTTTGAAGATTGTCCCAGGTTAAGATCTTGTTCTGAAGTAGAAGCCAGAGGAAAATAGAGATTTTGGGCTAGAGTTTTGATTTCCATATTGTTGTCTAGATGCTATCTTTCTGAAGGTTATGGAATTTCTCTTGAAGAGTGTATCCCTCTTTGAGAGTGAAGCTTCCATGAGGTGTGTATCCCCATCTTAAAATGTCTTGTTCTGTGCTTTTCCGGATTCACCTTTGGGTTGTAGCTTGTTTCCAGTGCTACAGGGCACAGTCCATTGCCACTTGGAGTTACTAATGAGTAGATTTCTAGTTTTTCCAGGGAGAGCTGTTGGGGGTATATGTCCACAAATATGCCACTATGAGAGTGGTCAGATATTGAATGTGATTTTCATATTATTGTATATTTTCTTCCAGTTGTAGGGGTGACATTTGCTACCAGGAATCTGTCCAGAATAGGGCATTCTGGCCATTGTGAACTTCCCATAAATCATGTTCCTGTATGAGTGGCCAGTTTTTCTAGGACACATTCCAGATGTTGAAGCCTCGGATTTTCTCCTGCATTCTTATGAGTTGATTTTGATGTGTGTTTGGGGCATATTTGCATTTCCAGAGTTTTTCCCAAATCTTTGTTGGTGTTTTGAGACATCTCCACCAAATTATTGCTCCCATGGTGCTATTTAATTTTCCAAGGTCCCGAAGGCCCAGACCACTTGAAGATTTGGGCTTGCAGACTTTGTCCCAGCTGACAAGGGACAATTTTTTGTTCAGGTTGTGTCCATGCCATAGAAAGTTTCTTTGCAGATTCCTTATTTTCTTTATGACAGATTCGGGGGGCAACTAGGGCTGAGAAGAGGTAAGTTGGGATGGCTCGGAGGACTGACTTTAAGAGAACTAATCTGGATGGAAGGTTGAGGGAGCGAAAGGTCCAGTTGTTGAGACGGTTGGTGATGGAGAGTAGGAGGGAATCCCAGGAGATGTTTCTGGATGCAGAGTTAGAGAGAGGGAGTCCTAGGTAGCGAGAGTGTAATGTCCCTAGCCACCAACAGGTCGGGCAATATTACCAACACAACCTTAACTTAGACTTTAAAGCTCTGATACCAATTTGTAACGTCCCCGACCATCAACCCCACTGTTGGGAAATGCTACTACGCAGAACATTCCCATAAATTTATATGTAACATGCATATTAAATCAAATTGGATCATTTAACATAGAGTTACTGCCATCATACAGACTTAAACATAATTAACAATAAATATCATTGCAATGGAATACATGATAAAATTACAAGCATCACAAACATGCATTTTAATTGAAATTAAACACATAATGATACTTATCTTTGAAACTGTAGTAACTCCACCAACTACATGTAGACCTTCCATGAACCTCCCAGCCTTAGACCATGCTGCTCATCACGCTCAATAGTGGGTCACCCCCAAGTTGGAACTAATCTCCACCCAAGGCAAGGGAATCCTAGACTAGGTTGAGGTTACAGGAAAACTGCACAGTGCAACCAGAAGGATTCTCTCCAGGAGCCTTCTTACACCCACTACTCATAGACTCTCATTCCCTACATGCTTGTTCCACCCAGGAGTATAAACCTTCACAAGCATAGTCCATTGGTGCTTCACCTTCTTAGCAACATGCTGGATCAAGAATTCTCGGAGCTCCATAGCTTGTGTTGGACTCTCTCTTGGAGAAAACCACTTCCCAATAGACTCTCTCACCTGGAGAGAGCTTCTCACAGGCCTGCCAACCTGCTTCTTCTACCATAGGCCTAAAAACCCACTTCTTTAGCACACTCCTCGACTCAGCTCCAGCCAGGTGAGGACAACAACAACGGTTCAACACCCATTCCCGCAGGGATGACAATGGAAACAACATATGGGCATGGCACCAAAGGAAAAAACATCCCACGCTAAAACACGACATGGATAAGGCGATTACCCAAGTGTCGGGTTCCTAAGAAGACACAAAACGACTCATGGATTATTGGTTTCAGGATGCATGACTATGCAAAGGTCGAACAAGTTAGACGACGGATCAATCCACGGGTTTTTCCCACTGGTTTTCAAGGTGCGCGACCAAAGAAAAAAATAGAGAGCTTGATTCTCTTGGTTTCGGGTTCCGAATGGGGATAGAAGAATGGATAGGATGAACCACTAACTCAGACGGAGGATGGAAGAATGACTCACGGGTTACTCGTTCCAGGGTTCCTGATGGATTTCCTCATTCATGATTAGACAATGGTTGGAGAATCGCTAGAATCCACAGAACAAACCCCTGACATGGCTTAACTCATCATCTTTTAATGCATGCACCCAGTTCGACACTTGTCTTCCTGGAGCTACATGCACTACATTTTCATTCGTTCCCCTTTCCCAGGAACTTAGGACAACACTCATCAATTGTCCACCTCAGCCTTTAGGAAATAATCATAAATTATTATCCCCTTTAGAGGTAAGCCCCCTAGCTTAGCCCCTAGGCTCACACACTTAACCTCCTCCCTTACCCAACCTTGTGGAATCTTAGTCCCTCATCACTCTTTCTTCGTGGTCGGTATGCACACAGCAATGTTATATTTTATTAATGATCTTCATAATTACATATACAAAATCAGACTCATGTCCTTTAACACCTAGGCTCTCCAGCCTAGAAACACATAAGCCCACCAACTTATCAACACTCGACTCACCAGCCTACAAAACATGCTTACAATTTATAAATACAATTGGGGATTGTTCTTGGGGATATTACAATCCCCTGCCCTTATTTTTGCACTGTCCTCAGTGCAACTCTTTACACAACATCAACAAGATTTCCAAAATATTAAAAAAGATGTGGGTATTCTGCCCGCATAGCATCCTCATGCTCCCATGTCCCATCCTCAGGACTGTACCAGGTCCACTAGACCTTTACAATCCCTATGGCTCGATTTCGGAGCTGTTTTCTCTTCATGTTCAATATGCGCACCAGATGCACTTGCAAGACACCTTCTTGCTCCACCATAATCACATTCCAATCGATTACATGAATAGAATCAGGTATATATATTTATTAAGAAATGAAATATGAAACACATTATGTACCGTCATGGATGCAGGAAATGCAAGCATATATGGAATATATATATATATATATATATATATATATATATATATACAAACAATTTTAATAACATTATAACCTGTATACAAGATACACAACATACAATAAATAGAGAATTGTACTTATCTTTTGATTAAGAAGACTTCCATATCACATGTTCTAGACCAAGGTACCAAACCTCAACAACACTCCAACTAGCGGTCTCTCATTCCCCACATGCCTGTCCCACTCTAGGAGTGTACACCTTGATTGTCACACAGTACATCGGCTGTTACACCTCCCTTTCCTTGGGATTCAAAAATAGGTCGGCTCAGGAAGTCTCAGAGCACCGTGGCTCTCGGAGTTCCAACTGCCCTCAAAGGTTTCCAATCAACAGCTTCCTCGAGCTACTCTTTGTAGTCAACATTCTAAGTTTAATCAACATCATCTCATCTGCATCACCCACATGTAGTTATCATGAAAAACATAAAAGAATTCATTTAGGAACTCCAATTTAGTTCAAAAAGGAATTCAAATTTTTCCCCAAAACAAGAAATTCCATTTCATAATTCATCTTGGTTGTTTCCATATTATGAATGCATCCATCCTTGTGGTTTTCCACATGCACCAAACTGCATACCATTTTTCCTGTAATGCTTCCTCTTGCATACAACCAACAAATTGTCAGTATTTGTTGTACATCATAATTCAATATATACAAAACCCTATGCAATGATCTTAGAATTTCCTGCACCTAGCAATTCAATTACAATTACCAAACAACTTAACCAAATAGAATGACTCATCATTCTATGCATATGCAAGTTCATAATTAATAATAGTAAGTTTATTATTTCAATTTTCTGAACATAAAATTTTATGTAGTCTCTAATCCTGTGACTACCTAGCTTGCAACTTTCCTGTTGCAATGTTTAACAGTTCCTGAAATGTTCTCAACTTCATGATTTAGCAACATTTCAGCCATTAGTATAATCACTTCCATGCAATAATAAATATGCATGTACTTACAAACACATTCAATCAATGCATTTGTTATACAATTCTATCACTTACTATGCATGAGTACAATTCTCAATGTATAATTAATTAGCGCACCTTGCATTGAATTACATAATGACCTTTATCTCAGTCATGTATCTCACCATCCGTGAGTTGGAATTCTGGCCAATGTGTTGACACATTCTCCACACACTTCTTATTGTCTTCCAAATTAATTGGATGCCTTCCTTTTCAACCCGAACACTACACCAAGAATATAATTATGTGGTGTTCATTAGTGTTAGCAAAAAGGTTGTAGCCCAAGTTTTATTTAAAAGTAGGAAGCTTTTAGTTCCTGCGTGGTTCATAACCTTTCCATATCCATACCTTGCCATATCCAACCAGGTCCTGGTTCATACATGACTAGCTTACTGGCATTTATTCCTATAACCAGTTCTTATCTTTAATTCTTTGGTTATTATCCCATAGCCAAATTAACGTGGCATTCTACTATGCTAGTGTGTGCATTCAGAAGATAAAAATCTTTGAATTAATATAGGTCTCCGGCCTTTATCACATCTAGTGGTATGCATTCAATAATATAATCATGTGATTTTATAAAATAACTCTGGCTGAGGAAATTCTTACCTAAATTTCCTTTCAGCAATTATGCAAAAAGAGTAATACAAACTCATACCTGCATGAATGCCATTAATAAATTTTATACTACATGAAGGTTTGATGGCAGTAGAAGATTTCATGCTTATTTTATCAAACTTATAATCATCACTTTAGATCTTTGTTGCTTCACTCCTTATGCAACAACATCACCAACACCACTTGCAAACATGCAATCTTTCTTTCCTCTGGCTGACCCAACAAGCCATAACATACTTGTTGCCACCGAAATTGCAGCAACTTCTTTCCCATGTGCAACTTCTTCATTTCTTCCTGGATTCCCGAGTCTTCTTGTGCTCTCATTGTAGTCACTGTACATGACTATTTCTTCCCTCAGCACTTTTGATGCAGTGCCCCTACTTTAGCGGGGTATGCTGACCTCCTGGTCAAAGGATATTTCAATCTTCTGATTCGAATTGACTCTTCAGACTCGTGATTGAACCCAAAAAAATTATACACAGGCCCCCTTTTCTCCTGTGTGCAGGTCCTAACAGACCCATGAGCTTATTCCTACGTGCTTCCAAAACTCCAAGTTTCAGGTGGTAGCCCCTTTTTCATTATCCCTTTCCTTCATAAGACCGTGGGATATGACCTCATGCAAGTGTGTGATTGCGGGGGCGGGCAAGAGTGGTTTTAGACCAACCCGCTTTTCAGCCCGCAATTCACCTCCAGCTTCCACGTATCACTTTGTTAAAAACATGGTATAAATTGCAGCCCGCTCTCATATTTTTAACACTTGAGAAAGTTCTGACCCTGCAATTATTCTCGAGCATCGATCTCTCACTTTCAGTGATGATCTGTGATCAACAGATGTTATCCATACTTTACCTGCCTCTGGCCAACTATCAAATCAATGACCTTTTCTCCTTTCACGCACGATCTCAAATCTCTGCGATCTATCGACACGTAGCTCCCTTCCAAACCAACGACTACGATTGGTTATGGCTCTCCATCCCTCGAGAGTTTCAACTCTCAACTATTTTCTTTTCCCCTAAGGAAATATTCTAGAGTGGAAGATCTAATGACACATGTCCTCAACAATCAGATGGTTCTTATGAAATCCAGCTCTTTCAGACCAAGACCAGATCAACGTTCCTTTGAACTCCTCCTTGATCAATGATTGAGATCTCCTTTGGGACTTTGATGCTTTCATCCTCTTCTTTCCTCCAGAGTGCTCTCTACCCGGAGTTTCAGATCTAGCGCCATGCGTCCACTTTCAGGTCATCGACCAAGATTTACTTTGGCTATTTCTCCTCCTCCTTGTCCACAAACTTTCGAAGTTGTGGATCTTACGCCACCTATCCCCCTTGACGATGGACAGTCCCAAATCACTTCGAAACTTTGGGACTTTGACAAGTCCAGTTCTCTTGTGCACACTAGGGTTAAGTCTCGTGCACTTACCTCCAGATCCAACAGTTGCTGGTCCTTCGCGCTCAAACCTAATGGATGGGATCTTTTCCTGTTCTTTGCACTTCCTTTGTTCTGCTG
The DNA here is from genome assembly GCA_032191745.1 of Picea mariana. Classification (NCBI taxonomy): domain Eukaryota; kingdom Viridiplantae; phylum Streptophyta; class Pinopsida; order Pinales; family Pinaceae; genus Picea; species Picea mariana. The sequence goes on from JASDQU010736849.1 coordinate 139,637, forward strand.
GAGGCTGATCTAATGGTCCAGGATCCTCCCCACAACCGATCTGATGGTTTTTTTCTCTCCTCCTCCTGATATTTTGACTTCTTCCACCTTGGAAGATTTGTCAGTGTTCAAAGGCTTCGGCCTTTGACCTTTCTCTTGCGATTTCGCCTCTTGGATATCGTCTTCACTCTCGTAAGCATTATCTCTTTTGAGCTTTAGGACTTAGAATGAGTCCATCCCCCACGCACTCCTTGCATTATCTCTTTTGAGATTTTTTATTTATTTAGTCTCCTAAGGATCTCAACCCTTCTGTTTCCTTTCAAAGGAAAACTTTGTGCCCTTCTGGAAACCTTCTACTCACCTTACTGAGCGTTTTCTACAGAGTGTTCAACAACTCTGTGAGTATCTTCCTCTGATACTCTTCTCCATAAACTAAATAAATATTTCTTTGTGTGCACACTTGCACTCGCTCGATGCTCGCCTGACAGAGCCCTACAGAGTTCTCAATGACTCTTTCTCTCTCTGAACTTGACACAAAGTTATTCCTGTGCACTCCTTGCACCATTGTTGATGAAGGTTCAACGGTATCTCTCCTGAGATTCTATGAGGTTAAATTACCTCTATCAATGCACTCCTTGCAGAAAATGTGCACTGCTTGCACTCAAAAACTCAAAGAAGAGGAACAATTGAAACTTATTCAACACTTCACCAGTTTACACATTCAGACCAATCTGATTTAAGAAAATGTTCAGATTTCATTTTCTTTCGGAGCTCTTCTCTACTCTGTAATCATTTTCAGGCACTAGCTCCTTTCTCTCAGTCCCCAATCCATGTGATCACAGTCCATGACCAAGCACTAGATCACTAGGTGCTTACTCTGGCCTTTGGCCTTCGGCTTCAGAAGATTTCAAAGCACCACACAAAAATCTCTCGGAATTCTAGATTATCGAACTCACGAAGTAGGGTGGATCAACCGTTCACGTATACTCAACATCTGATGGCTGACACTTAATATGGAACCTGAGGTGTTTGAGTTACAAAACTTTGAAGCTTCAAGACTTTGAAGGATTTCACATCCATGCATATGAACTATTAATCTCTGAACATTCCCAATCACATTTGCTGGCATCATTATGTCACATCACTTAACGTTTTCCAATTGTGGAGGCATGCAACGTTGGTTTGGAGTAACTTACCTTTCATCCCATAATTCTTCTGACGCTGACACGTAACCCCTCGATGAAACCGTAGTTTGGATTGCGGGACCGCCTTGGATAATTAACTTTCGTGCAACTTGGGTCCCCGCAATGCCTTCTGGTTGTTGATCTTGATGTATCGTGATCAACGCCACTGTGGGTCCCCCAACCTTTAACTACGTTACGTAACCTCGGGCACCACTAACCCTGCTCATACAGGATGCCACGTGGTAGAATAATAGGGTTTGACTTGTGGCCCAATCAGATGGGTGTTACATGTCTCGTTCCATAGGGAATTTCAATATTCCACAGGTTTGGATCCCATTGACACGTAGCACACATCCCATGTGTCTACGTCACCTCCAGGTGAATTCATCATGACTTACCACTTTGGATCTTTGGGCTTTGAAGCTTCGGACTTCTCTCTTATTTTGCATCAATTTCATCGAAGTCGCGAAGTCCGAAGGGATTTCAGGTTAACCCTTATGCACCTTCCCCAGATATGACAGTTGTATAGGATTTCTGTGTAGAAATTTTAATACAAGTTATGTATTTCCTGGATTCTCCTGATCTAACAATTATATGCCACTATTAAATACATAATCACTTCTACAAATATTCTTGTGGAATTTAAAACACGATCACCAATTGCAATATCAAGAAGAAAGATCAATCACACATAACACAAATGTTTTACCGGGAAAGCATAAATCTAAAAACCCCACTGTCATATACTATGTATATATCATG
>JASDQU010736850.1:6175-18997 GCA_032191745.1 Picea mariana
GAGAGTCACATTCTAGATTTGGCCAACTCCTCTCATCCAATTGATTACAAGTAAAAACCTCCAAAACCCTGTATTCTTTCAATCCCTTTCTTGTTTGCCAATTTTAAGAGACATCTTAAAGCTAGGAGTTTGGCTGAATTGTTAGTTCCTGAACCTAGTCCGGCTTTGAATTGAAATAATGCACATCTGAAAAGAGTAAAATTCCTCCAGTACTGCAGAAATTATTTGAACCCTGTTTGGCCACATCAAAGAAGCCCCATGGATATGATTTGTCGATTAACAGTTCCCCAGTTTGTCTGTCATGTCCCCATTTTTGGGTTCCCTTGTTCTGCAGTTGGAGATGACTTCCGAGGCTTGTCAGTGAAGAAAAAGAGAGTCAGGGGGTTTATTAGATGTCACCTAGCTAGGAGATGTTATGTTTCTAAAGTGACATTTAATTAAAAGATAATAAAGTAACTTTTAGGTTAATAGTTGTTAAACATTAGTAAAGTGACTTTAATCTTTAAGTGAAAATTAAAAAGGGGGAATAAGGGTCATGTTTGATTTAGTCAAAAGGGGAAAGTTCTAGAAGGGCATGGAGGAAGAATAAAAGGAGGGGTAGCGCTTCACTTTGGCATTATGTTTTGGATTGATTTCTTTGGAGTGCTCTTGGAGCCAAGGTTTTAGTTAGGGTTTTGGAAAAACCCTTTCATTGTAGTTTAGTTTCGATGGTGCAATATCCACCCTTGCTAGACAAGGAGGAGGATCCATCCAGGATCTTTGCTTGAGCTTCATCTTGTGTTTTGGCATCATCTTGGTGAGGGTTTGGAGGGTAGGAGTCAACCTTTCTGCAGTTTGCAGGAGGAAGCTTCATCTATTGAGGCGGCCATGGCGTTATTCCAGGTTTTGGCTTGAGTGTTGTGTGTTTTCATTGATTGTAATGCAGCTGCCATAACATCCTTAGAGATTGTATTGTTGTTGGGGTTTTTATCCATAAATGAAATGCCCATGTTGTCTCTTCTATTTTATGTGTACTTAGATTGCATTCAATGTGTTTGACGAAAGTAATAAGTATGCAAACTGTTTGTAGAAAGTTGTCATTCAAGATTGTAGCATAAAGAGTATATGAATGCAAACTGTTTGATAGAAGTACACAACCAAAAACATAAAAAATTGCACAATAAACCATTAATATCCTAGCCTAGCAGATTGGGGATATTACAGTGGTATCAGAGTTGGTGATCTTGCCAGCCTGTGAGTATACTTTTCATTGCTATTTTTCGCCTCAGTTTGGGTGTATGCAAGCAGAATTAACTTCTGAACAAAGTTATCATAGTAATTGAGACAGGTTCTTGCTGGAGGGACAAGTTTCCTCCTTGTTGGGGACGATTTGCTATATAGAGTTGAGCTGGTTGGGTTTTGTTGCAGAGATTTGAATTGTGTTAGCCGATTCCATCCTAAAAGGAACCGCATTCCTTTGTATAGATCCAGATCTATGGGTGAGGGAGAAATTACTTGGGAAGAACCTGAACCCTAGTAGGTGGGTCGAATCTTTCACCTCTCAGCCAAGACTTTATATATAGGTCGAATTTTTCTTATAAGAGAGGCTATATCTGCTGTTTAGCAACCAAATTATTTAGTGAAGGGCCGAGTATAGCTAACGAGGGCGAGCTTTATGGTGCTGGGCATGTTTTTCTTGAAAGGGGGGCTGAGTTCCTTTCTGCAGAGGACGAGTTATCTAGTATAGAGGTCAAATTTTCCTTTGTGCAGTCGAGTTAACTAGCACAGGGCTGAACTATCTCTTGGGGGCGACTTTATCTGTTGGAAAGTGGTCGAGCTTCATCCCTTGAGGCCGAGTTGGACAGTAAGGGGCCGAATCTCACTGTTAGAAACCAAGTTTACTTACCTAGGGCTGTTTTCTCTTGCTGCTGGGTAGTATCCCTTGTTGGGGTAGCGTATTTCTCCTTGGCTGGGACAATTTCTTCTGTAAGGAGACCAAGTTCTATTTTTGGGCGGATCTGATAGATATTGGGGCCAAGTTGGGCCGAGTTTATGCTTGCTGGAGTAGGCACTTCATCGATGGGCGCATTATATCCAAGCTGAATCAAATTGGTTGTGAGGGGGGGTGGGGTAGATTCCTTGCCTGGGAAGCTGAATATTACAAGGGGGCGAATTCTGGGTGGCAAGACCCATTTTTGTAGTGGTATAGCAGGGAATTTCCTTGCTGTTACAGCCAAACACTGCCTCTAACTGCCAGCCAAGTTGTATCATCCAAGTGACCACATTTTCAAGACAATCTTGTGAGTTATATCAAGTTGTATCGCTGGCGGAGGAGGTCTCATACACCAATTTGGTGTCTGGCTTGGCCGTGACCTAAAAATAGATTATTATTATTATTATTATATTTTGATGGTGTCAGTTCTGAATTAGAGGATAATAATTGGCTCTTTCATTTGCTGTGGGATTGTTCCTGTTGTTTATAGTTATTGTTGTTGTATATTATCTGTTGAATATACTTCCAAGCGCTGCAAAACTATTATACCAGCATGCAATCCATACACGTAACAACAACAAACTGAGTTTATATTGGGCTTTGGAGGAAGACTACAAAGTGTTAGACAAAATAACAGCATCAAAATTTATAACAACAACCACCAAGGCATTGTACAATGGATTTGAGTTTGCTATTTAACTGTTTGATGAAAATCCAGTACCAAAGACGAAAATCCAATACCAAAGAAATCATCAAAATGCACCAACAGTCATCACCAAAGCTATATCAGCTGTAGAAAAGGAGTAAACAGTGGTTATGTGACAAGCCAGCCAACTGTTTGACGAAATTTATGAGTCAGAAAATGCACATAGACCTACAGCAATAGGCAAAAATTTATAACAACAACGAAGAGGGATTGTACAAGGGTAAGAAAAGACGAAGACAAAGGAGGAGCTCATGGCCGAAATTTCGCATCACATTCAACAAACCAAAAGGGAGTATCTAGCATTGGGCAAGGAGATTTGTGCAGCCATATCCTTCCAAGCCTATTGCACCCTCAACTACGGAAGCTGGCCCAAGGATTTGGACGAGGATTCCTTTAAAGGCACAGGGCAGAAATTGAATAGAGATGAGCGTGAAGGATAGGTGGAGGAGCATGCATCTAGCCATGTTGAGGATGTGTGCATAGAGGAAGACCAAACAACAACCTATGATACACCATCAGAGCTAACCATTGAGGTCGATGACACTAGTGTGTTGGATGGGTATACCTATGATGAAGTTTTCAAATCAACAAAAGATGAGGATGCAACATCTTGTCCTACTTATGATGACTATGAGAAAATGTTCCAATCAACCGATGTTGATAATCCAACATCTTTCCCTGTGTATGATGCTTATGATGAGGGTGGTTCAAGCGTGATAGCACCTATGCATGATGAGGATTCAACACCATATCCTATTTATGATGCCCATGATGATGAGGGTGTGACTGTACCTCAATATGATGAAGGATGGGTGTTTGAAAAATTGCCATGGGATATTGATCTATCCTCTCAAGAGCCATGCATGGAGTATGGCAAAGAAGGTGCTGGCGGCGATAACATTATTTCAGATGAAAGTACATCAGAAAATCCCTTGTCTGACAGTCCACATCACGATGATGAAATTGAACAAAGACCCTTAGCATTACAAGATTTGGAGGATTGATTATTGGTCACGAAGTAGCAAATTGTACGAATATTGACAAGGGCAGATGGTGCTCATAGATTCATTAAAGATCTTATGTGGAAAACTCAGATGGAGGAGAGACAAAAAGGAGTTGCAGATGGAGTTACTAGTGCTCAATTACACATAATCAAAAAGGCACTAGAGTAGATGAAATCATATTAATTGCAACTGTTCATGGGCAAGGACCTTTCTCTTAAGTTCGCTGAAGACAAGACAAGGGAGGTTGAGGAGCTTTGTTACCAATTGAGTTTGGAACACTCTTCATCGCTTATAGTAGAGACTCCATCATCTTTGGCAGCCGTGACACATGAGGGTGTGAGTGGCACTCATGATTTGAGGGAGGAGCTTCTTGTGACGATCCTGCACGAGGAGCATTCAGAGTTGCAGGTGCTTGAGGAGAGGTATGACGCAGAGGGTTTTGACCATGATTTTGTTTTGCATTGTGGGGATCATGAGTTGCTCCTGTTGGAGAGCTCACTAAAGGCTCAAGGCTTAGCTACATAGGATATAGTTGAGGACATTCCTTGTGGACCAGGCTGCAAGGACGTGTATGCATCCATGGATTGGGTGGACATGTATATGAAAAACATGGGCATTCTCTGAGATACAGGTTCAAACGACGTTAGTAGAGTGATGGATATAGTAGCACCTACAGGATACATGATGGTATAGGACAATTCAGTGATGGGAAACAATATGCATGGATATGCATTGGTAGGTGGTAGTGTACAATGGAGTTGTGTGGTATTTCTGCTAGGGAGACTGTTGATTTTTGTAGCTTCGGGAGGCATTCCCACTAGAGGCCAAGGTGTCAGGCATGTGAGAATCTTCGTTGGCACCAAATTAGCCTTTCGTCTCAGTGAAACTGACCTTAGGATGAGGCTAGGGTCTCATGGGCAAGTTGATGGGCTTTGTGGGCTTGTGTAGGGGTTTCACACCCACAAAGAGGAATAAAATATTCTAATTAATTGTTGAGTTTAGGAAGGGCTCCTAAACTCACTCATTGGACTCCTATAAAAGGAGAGGAGGAGATTGTGACATTATGGAGTTAGCATAAGTGAGCAAGCGCTTGTGCTAGGAGGATGGAGATTTCAACAAGGGAATTTCTGCACCTAGGTAATTTGGCCTAGGGTTAGGTGATGTCAACAACACGACCTAGTGACATCAACAGATTTGTAGGTTTAGAAATTTGTTGAGTTGGTTGTTGAATTTTTCTGAATTGGTGAGGACAGTTTTGTCGTCTGTTTTGATGATTTTTCGGTGGAAAAGAAGGCTGATTTTGGCCTTTAGAAATTAATATTTATAATACAAAAAATTGTGTCTCAAATGTGCAAATGATTTATCTCTAATCTTCTTGTTTCCGTTGTTATAAAATTTTTGTCATAATTTCAGTGTAAAGTTGTTTAGTGATATCAACTAGGGTTTGCTATTGAATCACTAGGAAGCAATTTTCAGATATGAAATTAGTCACATAAAGCTGCATGTGAAAATTGACATGGTATCAGAGTTGAAGGTTTGAAGGAAAGAGAGGGAATCATCCTTTGAGACACAGTGGTGCATATTTTTTTGTTCTAGGTAGGTCACCACGGAGACTTGGTTGGTGGATAGTGGAGCTTCTCATCATATGACAGGGTCATAAAAATCACTCACCAGTTTGACAGAGAAGAACTCACGATTGCAAGTGGAACTTGGAGATAATGCCAAGTATGCAGTCAAGGGAGTTGGAACAACTTTGTTTCAGCTGAAGTCCGGAAAGCCTCTCAAGATGAGTGAAGTGTTATATGTACCTGGATTGAAGAAGAACCTACTTTCTATCTCTGCCATGGAGAACAAAGGTTATGCAGTGGCATTCGTTGATGGACAAGTTCTTGCTTGGCCAATGGATTGAGTCTGGACTCAGTAGAAGTCACTGGGACTCGTGATGGCAGTCTCTACAAGCTGAGAGGTCAGCCAATTGAGGCCCTGGTGCATGACAATGATAATCTATGCGAGCTTTGGCATAGGAGATTGGGACACTTACATCACCAGGCTCTACTAGTATTGAGGAAGATGGTTACATGCCTTCCAGAGTTTGGAACTGAACACCAGGGAGTATGCAGAGGTTGTGCACTTGACAAGAATACCAAGGCTGCTTTTCTAAGCAACGACTGTAGGTCCAAGGAGATCTTGGACCTAGTACATTCAGATGTGTATGGACCAATGCCAGTTCCATCTATGAGTGGTTGTCGATATTACGTGACCTTCATTGATGACTATTCCAGGAGGACATGGATCTTCTTCATGAAGACTAAGGATGAAGTTTTTAGTCGATTCAGGGAGTTCAGAGCTTTGGTGGAGAATTAGACAGGGAAGAAGATCAAGGTTTTGAGGATAGATAATGGGGGTGAGTATACCTCAAACGAGTTCAAGAATTTCTGTAAGGAAACAAGGATTAAGAGGGAGTTGATAGTGCCCTTCAACCCACAGCAGAATGGGGTTGCAGAGAGGAAGAATCGAACAATAATTGAGGTGGCCATGGAAATGTTACATGACCGGGATCTACCCATGATGCTTTGAGCAGAAGCATGCAACATTGCAATTTATGTTCAGAATAAGAGTCCTCATAGGATACTAGAGGAGAAGACTCATGAGGAGGCATTCACAGGAGTGAGACCAGAGATAGGGCATTTGAGGATCTTTGGTTTTCTAGTTTATATCCATGTCCCAAAGGAGAAGAGGATGAATTTAGACCCTTTTGGGAAGAAGGAAATGTTTGTGGGATACAACGAGCCATCAAAGGCCTACCGCATCTACATTCTAGGACAACGATATGTTGAGGTTAGTTTGGATGTCAGATTTGAGGAGGACATAGGCTTCGGGAGGTCTTGTGAGACCACAGCAGGTGGTGAGGAGCAGGAGGCTCCAAAGATTGATGCGAGTACCAGACCATCCAGGACTGAGGAACAACCCTCAGATCATGAGGAGTCAGAGGAGCTTGTGGATCCAGGGGATCCACCCAGTGACGAGGACACGAGACCCAGATGGCTTCGGGATGCCTTGAGAGATGTAGAGCAGGCCTCCTCAGAGATTTTCCAGCTATGTGGCTCTTATGAGCAATATCATTGACTCCGAGCCTTCCAGTTTTAAGGAAGCAACATGCCAATAGGTTTGGAATGTTGCTATGATGGAGTACCAATCCATCATGAAGAATGATGTGCGGGATATAGTTCTGAGGCCAAAGGGGAAGTTGGTAGTGACTTCCAAGTGGATTTACAAGATCAAGCATACTGCAGATGCCAGTATCGAGAAGTATAAGACAAGGTTCGTAGGAAGAGGGTTCTACCCAAAAGAGGGAGTAGACTACGAGGATACTTTTGCTCCAGTGGCTAGGTATACTTCTATCAGGACGGTTATTGCTCTCACTTTAGTTATGAAGTGGAAGATACATCAGATGGATGTGAAGACAACATTTCTCAACGGAGTGATTGAGGAGGAGGTATACATAGAGCAACCTCAAGGCTTTGAGGTACATGGGAGGAAAACTCGTGTGTGCAGGTTGAAGAAGGCATTATATGGACCGAAGCAGGCACCTAGAGCATGATACTCTAGGATTGATGGGTATTTGCAAAGCTTGGGTTTCACTAGTGATGAAGATCCCAACCTATATCTCCTACAATTTGGTAAGGATCCTCTCATTTGGTATTATGTGTTGATGACTTGTTTCTCACATGAGCTGAAAAACTCATTTCCAGGTGCAAAAAGGAATTGGCCTTAGAATCTGAGATGAAGGATATTGGATTGATGCACTACTTCTTGGGATTAGAGGTGTGGCAGCAGCCAGGTGAAATCTTYCTTGGACAGGGGAAGTATGCAGTTGAGATACTGAAGAGATTTGGGATGATGGATTGTAAGTCCATGACTACACCTATGACCACCAACCTGAATACGYTGGGGGCTTCAGATTCAGACTTGGTGGATCCCACGATGTACAGGTAGTTGATTGGATCATTGATGTATCTGGTGAATACCAGACCAAACATTTGTTTTGCTGTAAATGCTTTGAGTCAGTTCATGGTAGAGTCAAGGAAGTTGCATTGGGTTGCAACAAAACATGTGCTCAGGTACCTTCGAGGTACGATTGGATTTGGTCTTAAGATATGTTGGAGATGATGGATTGAGGCTACATGGATACTCAAACTCAGATTGGGCAGGCAGTGCAGTTGACAGGAAGAGCACTTCTGGTGGTTGTTTTAGCCTGGGATTAGTAATGGTTTCTTGGTATAGCAGGAAACAAACTTCCGTGGCACTTAGCTCAGTAGAGGCAGAGTATATGGAAACCAACTTGGTGATTGTGAGGCTATTTGGCTTCACAAGATTCTTGCAGGATTATTTGGTCAGGAGTTGGAGCCCACCGTGATTCATTGCGATAATCAGAGATGTATCAATCTCTTAGAGAACCTCGTGTTTCACGACAGGTCATAACACATTGAGATTAGATACCACTTCATCAGGGATAAAGTATAGAAGGGAGCAGTGGAGCTCCCAACACATTTCCACCAATGAGAAGATTGCAGATATTCTCACCAAACCCCTAGTGAAGGGGAAGTCTGCCTACTTTAGAGACAAATTAGGAGTGGTGGAGAATACCTCCCTCACTAAGAGGGAGTGTTGATTTTTGTAGCTTCGGGAGGCATTCCCACTAGAGGCCAAGGTGTCAGGCATGTGGGAATCTTCGTTGGCGCCATATTAGTCTTTCGTTTTAGTGAAATCGACCTTGGGATGAGGCTAGGGCCTCATGGACAAGTTGATGGGCTTTGTGGGCTTGTGTAGGGGTTTCACACCCACAAAGAGGAATGAAATATTCTAGTTAATTGTTGAGTTTAGGAAGGGCTCCTAAACTCACTCATTGGACTCCTATAAAAGGAGAGGAGGAGATTGTGACATCTCATTGTGACATTATGGAGTTAGCATAAGTGAGCGAGCACTTGTGCTAGGAGGATGGAGATTTCAGCAAGGGAATTTTTGCACCTAGGCAATCTAGCCTAGGGTTTTTTGGTCATCTTATTTTTTCTGTTCTTGGTAGGGAGAGAAGGCACATGTGTGAGGCAAGGGAAGTTGCACATGTGGGAGAAGAAGTCGCAGCAAGCATATGGGTGAGGCAAGGGAGGTCGCATGTGTGGGAGAAGAAGCTTCAACAAGGAAAATGTCGCACGTGTGGACTATACAGACTGCACATGTGGATCGTATAGGTGTCCGTACAATAGGCCGCACGTGTGGTACGACCTAACTAGGCCGCATGTGTGAGCAGGTAAATTAGGCTGCACATGTGAAAGACCTGTACGGATAGGTCCATACGGTTAGGTGATGTTAGCAACACGGCCTAGTGACGTCAGCATGTTTGTAGGTTAAAAAATTTGCTGAATTGGTTTTTGAATTTTTCTGAATTGGTGAGGACAATTTTGTCCTCTGTTTTGGTGATTTTCCGATGGAAAAGAGGCTGATTTTTGTCTTCAGAAATTAATATTTACAATGTAGAAAATTGTGTCTCAAATGTGCAAATGATTTATCTCTAATCTTGATGTTTCCACTGTTATAAATTTTCTGTCATAATTCAATGTAAAGTTGTTCAGTGATATCATCTAGGGTTTGCTATTGAATCACTAGGAAACAATTTTCAGATCTGAAATTAGTCACATAGAGCTGCATGTGAAAATTGACAGAGACCTCCCGACAGAGTCTTCAAGCATACCATTGAGTTGTGGTTTCCTAGGATCTGTGACTGGATGGGTAAACCTCAGGGATCGACTTATCCCTCGAGGATCGATCTTCATCTGAGATGTTAGCAGATGAGGGCCAGGGAGCAGGATAGTCACAGGTCTGCTTCCAGGCTTCATTATGATCTCTTGGTCATACCCTGGGRGTTGACCAACGCATTAGTYGYTGTCTTGTCTTGCARGTAGTGGCRGAGGCATCTATTGCTCTTATTTGATGCCCTCATTATATACAACAGGACATGGGRGTTTCACCTGAGTCAGTTGGATGAGATAGGTGGCATTGTGGCCATGTCAAAGGTCTTTCATTTGGACCATATGATCAGTACGCGAAAGTGCACAGGAGGAGATCTAGACTTTGTTGGATCGGTTCACGAAGATGTCAGTAGGCATTGGGAGCAATGGACTTCCAATTTGGTGGTGGGATCCCGACATTTATCAGAGTGATAGACTGCTTCAGATTATGAGGGTGATCGACAGGGTCGTGTCAGTGATTGGTTTGCGTCATTGTGGGGATGTTGTGAGAGGAGTTGTTGAGCCTTGTTCTATATGGTGAGGTAGATTTTCTCTCACGATACCCAGGATCAAGTTTATCTGCAGATTGGTAGGCTTCGACATAGCCAAGATGCCTTGGCGAGACATGATCCAGGATAGTGAGTTCATTCCTTTTAGGGATTTCAGCTTGGGGGTCTAGGAGAGGAGAGCGCAGTTTGAGCATGGTGGTTAGACTATTATGATCGGAGGGGTGCAACGTCGGTATGATGGTTCCTCTCGGAGATTAGCTTGGGACCTTGGAACTGCAATTCTTGACAATTCGCCAATTGATACAAATGAGATGGTCAATTTTCGCTTTCCTGGGTTTACTCTTGGGATGCTTAGGTTTGGTTGCTTGGAGGAGTGGTCCTCTGAGGAGTTGACTGAGTTTGTGCAACTTTTGATTGCCTGGCTTATCAGAGGCAGTCATGTGGATTCTTGTGTTAGCACCTAGCAGATCAGGGCTATAAGTAGAGGGTGCTTCACATCATACAGGTTAGTTTGGGACCCTGGTGACTTTACCACTTATAGGTCGGTCCGGAAGAAGTTCACATGGAGGGACTTTGCAAACAATGTGTTGAGAGAGATTTTCCGGACGATGCCTGAATGATTGCAGTAGGCTGGGGCTGCTGGAGTATTAGGGATTTCCCCTTTGATACCTGGAGATTAGGGGTCATTGATGCCCTATCAGTTTGTGACCACATAGGCTTCTCTGTGATCTCTGATTTTAGAGTTGGTTTGGTTGACTTCACTGAGATACATTGGCAGGATATGATCCTCGATAGTGGGGACGATTCTTTGAGGCATTACAACTTGTTGATGAAGGAGAGGATGCAATCTATGCAGGAGGATCAAATATTTATGATCAGAGTGGCGCAACGTCAACATGATGGGTCCTTTCTGGTGATAGCATAGGACCCTGGGATTTTATGGGTTGACAGTTTGGCAACTAGTACAGATGGGAGAGCCAACTGTTACTTTCAGGAGGCTCCTTGTGTTAGTACATTGCAAAGCAATATTGTGGACGGTAGGTGCTTCGCATCTTTCGGATTGGTTTGGGACCCAGGGTGATTAGTTTCAGTTTGGTTCAATTTGTTGTTCCTATGGGTGATGGCATTGCTTGATGACAAACAATCATTGGGAAGGGAGGACTGTCATGTCCCCATTTTTTGGGTTACCCTCTTTTGTAGTTGGAGATTACTTCCAAGGCTTGTCAGTGAAGAAAAAGGGAGTCAAGGGGTTTATTTGATGTCACCTAGCTAGGAGATGTTATGTTTCTAAAGTGACATTTAATTAAAAGATAATAAAGTACTTTTAGATTAATAGTTGCTAAACATTAGTAAATTGACTTGTCTTGTGCCCATGCCAAGACGCCCCTGATGCCTTGTCTTGTGCCCATTACTAAAGTACCCCTGATGCCTTGTCTTGTGCCCATGCCAATGTGTCAGCCTCCATAATTCTTATGTGACCCTCTCTTAACTCTGCTATCATTAAATTCCACCTATCTTTCCTTTTCCCTTCTAACTCTAGTGACTCTGCTGTTCTCCATCCTTGAGACTAGATAGTAGCAGTGATAATATTCTTAGCTTGATTTAAATGAAACAAACCTTGACCTTGCAAAAACTCTATGTCTTTTGGAGGTAATATAACTGCATTCCCACAGCCCCGAATTGAATCTACTCCCAATCTTACCTAATTCCTACTGCCAAACCTCCATGACAAATTATTTCAAAATGGGAAATGCCAAAACTAGATGCGGAAATTTCATGCACTGAAGTAATTAATGCAAAACTGAAATTTCACCTTCTTCCTAGAAGGTTTCCTAGATCTTAGCAGTAGAATTTTCAGCCTTTGGGACTGCTGTAAATTAGAGTATAAAATAGCAGCAGAAAGTTCACAATAATTCACTTCATACAACCCCAAACTTCTTGGCAATTCACTGGAGAAAAGATACCAAACAAAGAGATAACTTTCAGCCCCTTGTAAGGCAACTTATCAGCCAATAATCAGATCTGAAAATGCACTTTTACAACAATATAACAGCAGTAAAATCAGCCTCTTATATTTTTTCTTAGATGTCAAGTCACTCATCTATTTGAAGTTTGCCCTTTTATTTATGTACAATCAGCAAGACATAAATGACTGTAAATAGCAAAGCATAAAGAACACATATAGCTGAAATTCAAATTTGAAAATGACACAAAATATGGACAACTGGAAACTTCATATATGAGTTCAAGATGAAGTACAAGTACATGCCATAGCCTTCTCTCAAGGCTGGTAAAAAGACTCCAACTATCCAAAAAGCCCTTGCAAGGGTAAATCATCAAACCCTAGTTGAACCAAGAAGATCCAAGTTCAAGAATCTCTCCAACACAACTTCCAAGGGAAGACGTCCTCTTCTCCTCTTTTTCACAAATCCACCATAGGGTTTTTTGTCAAAACCCCAATCTCCAATCTCCAAGGGATTGTTGATGTTTTGTAGCAGCGGGGAGGTATTCTCACATTGGCCTTGGTGTCGTGCATGTGGTAATTTTTGTTGGCACTCACATTGCATTTTTACTTTGTGAAAATCCCTTTTATATAGAGACGGGGATTGGAATTGTTGGTGTTGGGGCTTGGCACCTAGTTGGAGGAATAAACAAATCTAATTTACTTTTGAGTTTAGTTAGGGGCTTTTAAACTCACTTTTAGACTCTCTAAAAGGAGAGGCAATGTGAGGAGGCACCACACATCTCATTTTGTCATCATGTGTTTGGCATAAGTGAGTGAACACTCTTTCCAAAGGGGTTCGAGGAGAAAAATTTCAGCAAGGAGGATTTTCACTTTGGCAAA
>JASDQU010736850.1:69100-88487 GCA_032191745.1 Picea mariana
GGAGCAAGGTCAACAAAACAGCAAGCAAGAATAATATCCTTTTGATAATATAAAGCAATAGCACGAACAATCATCACAGTAGCTCCTTTAGAGCTATCACTTGTAATTTGTCTGAAGCAAAGATTAAAGGTAAGGAATATAATACGAAAATGAGGTCAACACTCTCATGGTGTTGTGATCAAACATTCCTCCATGGCAACCTGGAACTAACACACGAGATTCTTCCTAGAGGAGGTGTTAGTTGTATTAGACAAATGATTACGTTAAGCATTTACCTCTATATGCTCACATGCTATCAAGTATGATACTTTACAAAGACTATTATCTCAACTATAGTCATCAACTTGTCATGTGTACCTTTGAATCTTATTAACTTGATTAATCAAACCTGGAGCCTTGTCCTTAGGAATGAGTGCTTGTTTTTCTTTCGAGTCTCCTTCACTCAAGATGAGGAGTGATTTATTCAACCTATCTTCTGTACTGATACAATACACTATCTTGACAGAAGGTTGGGTTAGAGGATAAGCTCTATGATTTCAACTTTTAATCCATCTAATAATTTGATCATAGCTTCAACATGCAACACTAATCAAAATAATGTCATAACAAATAGATGCATATCAAAATAATCAAACCTGAGTTGCATTATTCTTCTAAATGTGTTGGATCTTGAGATCCTTCTGGATCTATGGAAAGAGATCCCTTCTCTTGCAAATACTCTTTAAAGTTTAACCATTTAAACATATGTGAGTACATACCTCTGATATCATTTGCAGGTAGTGGCACCATCAGGCAGCAGCGGTAATCATTACCAACCCTTAAAAACTTCAAGGGTGATTGCAACTGGTACTACGGATACAACTGCAACTTCAGTTGATACTGCAACTGGTTCTAAGACTGCAACTGCAACTTAGGGTTTTATGAGGAAACCGTAATTTTTTAAACTTCAAAATTTGAAATTTTGATCTAGGGGATAGGTGCACTGAGTTGAGGCGAGTAAGCTAGTGAAGTCATATTTCTAAAAATCCAACTTTTACCCCCTCAAACTTGATCTGCCGACTTCTGGACTGGTGCTTCTAGTTTTCTGGTACTTCTGGTACTCTGGTACTCTGGTTTTCTGGTTTTCTGGTACTTTGTGAAACTAGGGTTTCACTTTTCGAGAGATCTAGCCACTAAAAAGGTGCTCTAAAGGTGCCAAAATGATCCTTGAGGGAGGGCACACTTTTCTAGATGGTTTTAGGGTTGAAATATCTCGCCAACAAAAATCCCTAATTTGCATGTACGACAACAGTGACATTTTTCACTTTTCTCTTATGAAAGATGCTCTCTTCAGCTTAGCTCTGATACCATGTTAATGTTTAATCCATTATTATAGTTCTTTGCATTTCAATATATAACAATAGCATAAGATAGAATCACTGAGAAATACACAATCACAAGAGACACATCATTTATCCTGGGAAACCCTCATGGGGCAGAAAACCCAGCAAAACTTCCTTAATATAGATAGCCAATACAATGCCAAGAGATAAATCAAACAAGTATATAAAGTCTTATCCCAAATATGTGCCCCTCTCTCTCTCTCTTCTCCAACTGCAGCTCTGAAACTTGTCTCTCAATGAACAAGTGAGTGTGTGTCTAGGTGAGGTGCTAGCCTCCTTATTTATACAAGTTTGGCACGTGTGGAAGTGTCTTTTCACTGGTAGGGCCGACTTCTTCTTCTAGGTGGTTATAACCACCTTTATTATATTCTGGGGCCTCTTTGATATATTATGGGGCCCACTTCTCTTTTTGCCTATTACAATTACATTATGACCAATCCACAAGAGGGGATTTGATCATTTACAGTAGTCGACATGATCAATCCACAATGGGATCGATCCAATGAATAATATATCAAATAATAATTAGAATACACTTTGAAGTTACATTATTTCAACATCGAAGAGGCTTATTATCTGAATTTACCTCTTTTTCAAGGCGTTGAGTACTTATTCTAAGGTTTTTCTGTGCTATATTGATATTTGGTTCCTAATAGTACCTTTCTCCAAGGGTAGCGCACTAGCACACCAAGAAATAATAACTAAAGACCAAGTAGAAAGTCCAAACCATAACAAAGACAAAGTCTAACCAAAATCCAAAATACCAGTTGCAGCATCTGTAGTTGCACTCCCTCCCCAAACTTGTGCACCACTAGTCTTATGCAGTTGTGAGAGTAAGAGTGAAAAATGAGCTCTAGCACCATCTATTTATAGTGCTCTTTGTCACCTGTCCAAGTCGACTTCTTCTTTTAGAGGTTAAAACTTAAAGATTAATTCTTTTATTGAGATGACATGTCTTCTATGGTTTCTAAACATATGTTTAGGGTTTCTCTTACTTCCCGAAATATTCTAGTCTCGTCAAAGGTTACATGTAAAGGTTAATACCTCTCGTAGCTACCATAATATCAAAACTCCTTGTTAGCTAGGGAGGTATTAAAGGAAATGTTCTTGAGCACAAATAGATCATTCAACCGGTAGCATCATCATAGCCACACAGGCTATCTCATGATCACATAGATCAACTCACGAGCAACATCATCACTGACAAAATTATCTGATATCACCAACTACATCATCTCTCAAAGCCATACTCCATCTAAGTAATCATGCATGATGTTGAATAAGTCACTCACTCCATGGAAGGATGTTAGGACCATTATTCTAATCTGGACATATGTCCTAAAAGAATGACTATCCCAATAGATGTTGAAAGCTACGTCATGGGCTACAAGGACCATTCCTACAGGAATGTTAGTAACGGACTATTTTCTAATAAGGTCATATGTACCATAGAGATCCATCTCTACCTATATGCCTTAGAAAATATCGATCTAGAACCATTTTCCTAATCGGGCCACAATCTGTGCCTTAGGAAAATACCAGTCCATGATACATCAACAAACTGTCAACCTGGACCATTCTCTATAGGGAGAATGTATGTCCACCAACAATATTTCAACCTGGACCATCCTCCACAGGAAGGATGTCTGTCCACCAGCAATATTTCCTTCCTGTACCATTCTCCGCCTGGAGAATGTTTTTCAATCAACACACGGACTATCCATCTAGTTGGGAATCATCTCCAACAGTGGTAGTCTCCATGGCAATCAAAACAATGCCATCGAATAGAACATAATTGTGTCTATCCATAGTAGTACACAACTACTACCCAGTGGTACACAACCACTCCTAGTAGCACATGACTACTAACTAATGACACATGGTCACTATCAATGGATCACATCCACCATAGTAGCATACAACTATTTTCCAAAGACATACAGTCTCCACAAAAATAATATCATCTGATATCAACCTACATAAAAAATATCATGATACAAAATGAGTCATTCGGGCCATTCTTCCACTCACATTTATGAGATATAAAAGAGAATATACCCTCAGAAAGTAAACACATCATCCATGGGATATCTGAACTATTATTCCCAAGCATGGAAGAATAGTTGTCCCTGATTTATAAGATTAGACCATTCACCTAACTAGGACATTCCTCTAGAACTAATCACAATGCAACCTAGAGAGAATGAGTCTGCCCTAGGGAATGCATGTCCCTGAATGTTGAACCTGTACCATTTACCTAACTAGGCCATTCTTCCAACACTAATTACAGTGCAACTTGGAAATATTGAGTCTGCTCTAGGGAATGATTGTTCGGACCATTTCCTAATGGAAATGATTGTCCTGCACCAACCTCCAAAATGGACCACTCTTTGAAACTACTCACAACTGTGAACTTTGAAAGAATGACTGCTCGGTGAGGCAAACCATTCTACTTGGCCACTACTCAGAGTGACTACCAAGAAGAATGATTTCCTTAGACCATTCCCCCACACTAGCCAAAAGGGGAATCGATGTCTATGGTACATCATAAATATATCAAACCATTTTCATTATGAAAATGATTGTCTGATCTAGACCATTTTCCGAACTCGTAAATGAATGTTTGACAGAAATCTCGAACCACTTTCTGGATTGGAAAGGAACTACCCAACCTGGACCATTTTCCGAACTAGAAAATGATTGTCCATAAATCAATAACATATTAGTGCTCCCTCCCAACCTAGGAGTAATCACTCCCTTTTTCAATAAGGAAATCATCTCCATGAGCCCCATCTTGTCCCTTAAGTACGCAAAATTTTCATCTTGGACAAAGGCTTTAACAAAATATATGTTATTTTCTCATCTGTGGAGATATATTGGAGAACCACTTCTCCCCTCTGGACTTTATCACGGATAAAATAATGCTTGATCTCAATGTGATTCGACATGTCATGGAACAATGAGTTCTCTAAAGGATTCACACAACTATGATCATCAAAATATATCACGATTGAATCCAGCACCTAATCAGACAGTCCATAAACCAACTTACGAAGCTACATTGATTTTGTACAAGCATAACAAGCTGCAATATATTATGCTTCTGCAATGTTGAGTGCAATAGAATTTTGTTTCATGCTAGCCCATGACATTGTGGCAAAGCTCAAACTAAAACATATCCAAGTAGCACTTCTTCTATCATCTGCACTCCCTACATAATCTGAATCGATAAATCCATGCAGTTGTATATCATAACTCAAACGTCCCATAAAGCAAGTATCCAGCTGAGTATTCTCCAAATAAATTAATGAGCTAATCAATTCTTGATACAAATATGGGTCTACTGGATTAGAGTCTCTCAACTTCTTCAGATGTGTCATCATGGGAGTTTACCATGGATTTGCAATCCATCATCCCAAACTTCTGAAAAACTATTTCAATATACTTCCTCTATCATAGAAAGTTTTTACCACACTTTTGTTGTACATGAGAGGCTTTGCACCAAGTTTGCTTGAATCCATACAAGGTCTTCTTCCATCTGCATACAAGGGTCTCTTTCTGGTATACCTCAAAACCTTGAGGTTTCTCTACATACGCTTCTTCTTCAATTACTATGTTTAGAAGAAAGTCTTTACATTCATTTGATGTAAACTCCAAACCATGGATACTGCAAGAGATATAATGGCTCGGGTAGAGGTATATCTGGTTACTAGAACAAGTTGTCATCATAGGCTTCTCCCTCCTACTAGGATAACCCTCTAGCCCTGAGTCTCGCCTTGTATCTATCAATGCTTAAGTATTTTTCACAATTTCTCGCATACATTGTTCTTCATCACAGCTTCTGTCCATTCCTTCTACTTGACTGCTTCTAGTGGGTTCAAATTGGTTCAATTGGTTGTTCTGACTTTTCTTTCTTTCTTGGAATCTTCATGTTTTGCTTCATGTTTCTCTTCAATGTTGGAGTCCATGGAATCTTCTATAGATTACATGCCCTTCTTTTCCTGAAGGATCCAACCTTCCGCCATAGGAACATAAATGTAGATGGACAACCAAGTATATTCAAGGATTCATTTCGAAGAATACTTCTTCTAGAGTCAAACTGAACATGTGTTGTTTATCATGGTTGCTACTTCCAATGAAGAACATGGATAGATACTTCATAGTATTTGCGGATTATTCTTCAATGGATCATATCATTGGGGATTATCTCCCTCCTAATCCTAGCTTCATGCATGAATGAGAAATATGCATGCTTTTCTTTTGGAATTTTGTGATCATCTCCCTCCATCTGAGAGAGTCCATGCTTATGTATTTTTCATCTCTCTTTGCTTTCTACAAAGTGTCACAAGCTTGTTATGGTTTCCTTTTGATTTATGACTTCCTTTGAGTCTGACTCCTCTGGGTCTCTTTAATTTTTTTTCTATTTGTTTAGATTGCGGCCCATCTGGCAGTTGTGTCATCCTTATTAACTTCTTCTATGATAGCTTCCGCAAGAATTGTTCATCAAACATATTTCATAAGGGTACATGCCCGGAACAAGAACAACAAGAGAAAACAAGAAATATATATCTAAAGGAGATGTTAGTTCATTTTGCAAACAAGTATAATAAGCATCTATATCAATAGTATTTGTATGCAGTCAAGTATTCATTGCACCTAACAATAATAGAATCTTTCAAAGACTTCTTTCACAATTTGTATTGTAGCAACTATCACCCTTGATATACACAAATTTGAATCTTAGCAATTTAATCAAACCTCGAACCTAAATCCTCAACTACTATGGAGGTTGCGCTTGTTCCTCTGAATGCACTGAATACAAGATTACAACTTGGACAAGGTCTCTAATACTTTTCCTACAAACACACTCATGTTTTTTTGGATGATATAACTCGAATAGCATATACAAGTGCATACCTTTGAAGTCTTGTAGCATCATCCATCTTGACAAGAAGAGATTAGAAACTCAATCAAAAGATTCAAGTATTAGAACAAGCTAGAAACTCTAAAATTTAAACTTTGATCACAAAATGAATTTGACCATAAGTCAACATTTGACTTTGACTTTGACCAACCAACCTTTGACCTTGACCAATCAAACTTTGACTTTGACCAAAAATTTAAACCTGATGTTTTTGCTAGTTGAGAGTACCAAGATGATCCAGATGGATCTCGGTGGCCATCCACCTTTTCCACTGAATCACCATTTTGAGCATGTGGTTTTGATAAACCACGATATTCACCCTTTTGATGGGGAATGAAATGTAATGTCATATCCATTTGTTAATTATAGACATCATGTAATTATTTCCTAGTGGTCTTATGTACATGCCTACAGCATAGAGTTAATGCATTGAATCCCATTAGAAATCCGCATTTAAGCGTGCTCAGGATAGAGTAGTACTGGGATGGGTGATCGCTCAGGAAGTCCTAGTGTTTTACATGCCTATGGCATTTTATAAACTTAGTCCAATTTATCCCACATGCATCATGGGAATTATTCTCCTCTCACTCTCTCATATATAATTGAGGTGAAGGAGGCCCTTTAAGCATGTAATGGAGTGTGATGTAAAGCTTGTTACAAATGAAGCATAGCCAACATTTATTTCCTTTCAAAGATAGGCTACCCCATTTTGCAAGTTTGTGTTCTACAATGTTTTTCTATCTTATTCAGTAATAGAAGTTGTGTTTCACTGTATTTATTTTTTCTATTCTATATTTTTATATATTTCATTGTTATATATCGGTTATATTTTTGTCTTCATGTTGTTCTCAAAATAATCTGGATTAGTGGTATCAGAGTAGCATGATCCTTGTTATTTCTCAGAGAATACCCCCGACGAGGTCAGGGTATAGATATTTGGGTCTCGAGCTAGTTTATCTTGAGGAAAACCTCTCTCTCTATCCCAAGCGACCTCCCATGGTTGAATAAAAGAGAGATGACAAAGTAGGATATCCTTTCAATATGTTGCTCGAGGAAGCTCTTGTGCGACAAAGGAACGAGATGATGGACAACTTCACTCAGATCCTTCGAAGACTACCGATGGCAGAGGCTAAGGAATCTTTGACAAGAAGTCATTTCGAAAGTGCGACACCCTTCAAGGTACAATTCAATTTTGATATCCTCTTATTTGAAGGCAAGATAGATGCACATTCTCTAGAAAAATGGTTGAATCTGCTAGAAGGTTATTACTCTATCCAAAAAAAAACCCACAGTGAAAAACTCACCTTCGCATTCCTTAAATCCCTTCCCTGTATCAGATCTTGGTGGGAAGTTTACTGGGAGAGGTACACCGTGGACGAATCTACACTATTTGGGAGAGAACCCACTTGGGCGGCCTTTGTAGATTCCCTAAAGGAGGAGTTCTACCCTATCGGAAATTATGATGACCAATACATGACATGGAAAACTTTGCGTCAAAAAAGAGACCAGACAGTGTCATAGTACACCACCATCTTTCATACCTTTCACTCAAAGCTAGTTATAAAAGACTCTGAGAGACACCTGGTTTTGAAGTATTGCAATGGTCTACACATGTACATCCAAACAGAGATGGATTTCTTAGACATCTCCTTACTGGGAGTTGTTTATCGATATGCAATCAAAATTGAGAAAAAATTCAAGGAGCAGAGTAAGTGGGAGAAGCATGCCAAAGGAAACTCTAACTCAAATAATGAAGGACAGAGAAAGGAAGGCCAACCTCAAGAGAGACAGCCCCACATGTAGGAAAAGAAGGGTAACGGGAAGTCTAAGAAAGACATTGGAAAGTGGTGTGAGTTCCACAAAATCCCTTGGCACAACACTAATGAATGTCCCTCAATACAGTCATTGGTGGCCAAGATCAAAGACAAAGATCCGAACCTCGACTTGGACCTTGATTCAGAAAATAATAAAAGGAGACAGATCATTGATGCAGAACCCACTGCTACTGTCGCAACTGCAACACTCCAACCAAAAGAGGACCCTAAGGAGGGGGAGAAACTCTTCCATTCACAGATGTGGGTGAAGGTGACCCCATTGCATTTTATTGTTGATAGCGTAAGCCAAAAGAACATCATCTCAGCAGAGGTTGTTAAGCAGTTGGATTTTCCAAAAACACCACACCCACAGACATACAACATCGGGTGGCTTCGCCAGGGTCAATATCTATGTGTCAGCTAGCAGTGTCTCATGTCCTACGGCATCAAGCCCTTCAAGGATAAGGTATTGTGTGATGTTGCCCCACTGGAAGTTTGTGATGTTCTATTAGGCCAACCATATATGTGGAGGCATCATGATATTTATGAGTCTCGACCCTGTGGCACCATTGTTTCTCTGGGGGGTCAGCGATACAATATACCAGAGGTAGTTCCGACTATTGTCCCACCAAAAAAATGCCACAAAGTAATCTCTCATACTGCAAAGTTTAGCCTCTTCACAATCCGATCAGAAGGTGAACGGAAGGACACTGCAACCATTGCAGACTCATCCCAAGACCTTTCTATCTAGCATAAGCAAATCGACAAGATTGTAGAAGAGTACCAATATGTTCTTGATGCATCTGTGAGGGTGCCTCCACACTGCCCAGTCAAGAAAGGTTATAACAGAACCCTTCATACTCTTCATGCTACGTCTTCACCAACAGAGTCCCCGCACACTCATGTAGATCATGCAGCTAGATTGGTTGAATGGATCTAACCCCTCCAACAATAGGTTCATGATATCCTTCAACAAGCTAAGCAGGACAACTTCTTCATCAAGGCAAGCAGCGCACCAAGCTTCAGATCTAACAGAAGTCTCCATGTCTCCCAAGGGAAATTGACGCAATGGGGACCATTGCTTCCTAATGAGGGAGGAATGATCCATATGGATCTCAATGGCCATCCACCTTTTCCACTTAATCACCATTTTGAGCCTGTGGTTTTGATAAACCAGGATATTCACCCTTTTGATGGGGAATGGATTGTAATGTCATCTTCATTTGTTAATTATAGACATCATGTAATTATTTCCTAGTGGTCTTATGCAGGGATGATTTTAGGGGCTAAATTTCGCTCATGGGCTAATTTTCCATGGTTTTTCCCAAAAAAATATTCGGTATTCTAAAAATGATTCGCTCAAATTCTATAGAATAAAATTATTTTACCTTAAAAATCGCCAAAATTTTATACAAACTATATAAAATACTTAGAAATTTGAATATTTTTACAAGAATATAGCCAAACATTTTATACTTGGCATATGAAAGATAAGATTCACCAAGGTTTCTACATTTTAAAATAAATTTACATCCTTAAAATCATCCCTAGTCTTATGTACATGCCTACAACATAGCATTAATGCATCATATCCCATTAAAACTCCGTAGTTAAGCACGCTTAGGATAGAGTAGTATTGGGATGGGTGATCACTCGGGAAGTCCTAGTGTTTTACATGCCTATGGAATTTTATAAACTTAGTCCAATTTATCCCACATGCATCATGGGAATTGTTCTCCTCTCACTCTCTATAATTGAGGTGAAGGAGGCCCTTTAAGCATGCAATGGAGTGTGATGTAAATCTTATTGTGAATGAATCATAGACAACATCTCTTTCCTTTCAGAGATAGGCTACCCCATTCTTCCATTTTGTGTTCTACAATGTTTTTCTATCTTATTCAGTAATAGAACTTGGGTTTCAGTGTATTTATGTGTTCTCTTCTATATTTTTATGTATTTTATTGTTATATCTCAGTTATATTTCTGCCTTCATGTCGTTCTCAAAATAATCTGGATCACAAGAGGTGTGCTCGGCTAGGGTGCACTAGGATTTCAAGGAATTAGGTCAAACATTTCATCATAAGTGCCCAAACACAAGGGTTAGGGTTTGTTGCAACTGCATAATTAGAAAACCTAGTTGTAACTGTAATTGGTGCCACAACGAGCTTAACAAATAATTTCCCAATATATCTTCTAGTGGTTAGATTGTCTGAAGATAGTGTGGGCCCATAACCTCTTAGAAATAAAGAGATGTGCTTGTTTTTCCATGACAATATATCAATATTGTCACCCAACCATAGGCACAAAGGCCACCCAAGAGCACCTTAACCTTGATAGAGAATAATTCTAGAAGCAGAACAATAGCCAACAAGGTAGCGCACCTTTCTCCAAGGGTATCATACCAAGCAAGGATAACCAAAGACCAAGTAGAAAGTCCAAACCATAACCAAGAGAAAGTCGAACCAAAAACCAAAATCCCAGTTGCAGCAGCTACAATTGCATTCCCTCTCCAAACTTGTGCATTACTAGTCTTATGAAATTGTGAGAGTAAGAGTGACAAATGAGCTCTAGCACCCTCTATTTTAGTGCTCTTTGTCACCTGTCTAGGATGACTTCTTCTTTTAGAGGTTAACACTTAAAGATTAATTATTTTATTGACCCAACATGTCTTCTAGGGTTTCTACACATTTGTTTAGGGTTTCTCTTACTTCCCGGAATATTCCAGTCTCGTCAAAGGTTACACATAGAGGTCAACACCTCATGTAGATACAATAATATCAACAAGATCTATAGTGGAGGAGTGATCGACGACGACTTGTTTCATATGACACGTAGGATGAGAAATCTAACCGTTGGATAGCAAAGAGCGATGTCGTCGGAGGCGGGGAGAGGAGGTACAGGAAAGAGTCTGAAGAAAGAAATGACGACGAAAAGAATCCGCCAATAAATGTTGGCCAATGTTACCTTGTCACATGTCAGAGAAGAAAAGACTTATGCAGTGGTCGATATGAAAGGCTCATGAGGGGAGGTAATTATTGAGGTAAACTCTAGAGAGAATGTCCTACAATCAGTTGGGTTATGAATGGGAGAGAAAAGGGATCCTCTTCATCATCGAAATGGATGGGAGTATGAGGATGAGAGAAAGTTGTTAACTTCCAATGACGACGTTGTGAGGCATCTTCATCGACAAAATAAGAAAGTGTGCATGTGTGCACATTTGATTAGGGCCCGACGACGAAAAGGTAAGAAGGGAGCACTATGAGAAGTATATGGGGAAGGGAACCTAAATTTAGTTCTTTAAGTTCCGAGCACACAAATGAAGATTAGGGGAAAGACACCTCATGAAAAGAAAAGAAAAGTGTGCATCCCCACACTAAGATTAAAGAAAAATTTAAGTGGGGAATGGGTTGTTGTTCCATCACAATATTGATGAAGGAGGAATGAGTGATTTTGGGGGTAAGACTATTACTTCATAAATTGGATTTCCTTGATAGGGAGCCAAGGATATCTTAGTACAAATATTCTCATCTATGACTCTATTAGGGTAGACAGTCATATGTTTTAGTTTGCTTAAATGTAGGGTTAAAAGAACTGCATATTAGAGATTATAATTTTGAATATTTTTATCAATAAAAGTATTATCATCCTTTTGATTTAATTCAAGTTGTAAGGAAGGGATTCACCAGTCCTCCTCGGGTAGAGTATGGTTGGAGAGGCTACTAGTGAATGAACCTACATATTTGTTGTGCATTGCTTATGTAGTTTATGATGTGAATGTTTCTATTTTTCTATAGCTATAGAATTTATGTTATCTCTATTAATGTGATTTATTCCTTTGCCAACATGTCATGAACCTATGATTGGTATGGGATATGTTGTGTGATTCAACGCATTGTAGAATAGGTCTATCTTGTAGCATTGAATTTACCTTTTAGTTTCCATGTCCTTTATGTAGCATTGAACATTTATATTTTATTTTACTTTCAACAATGGTGTTTAATTCTAAAGGAGATAAGGAGTTCTATAGAATCAACCAATAATCCCTAAGACATTCCATGTCTAGAAGACTCATGCTACAGAGTTATAGTTCTTTGTTGTAGCTAGTTGCATATGGTTTTATTTTCTAAGAAGAAAAGAACACATAATTTATTCAACAGCTCATTTCTACACTTGATGATTGTATAAGCTTTGTGCAGTGCTTCACAAGTTTATGATTCCCCTAGTTGATAATTTAAGTGTGATTAACCAAGATTGGGTAGCCTTTATTGTTGCAATACTCGAGCTCATCAACTAGATCAACCATTTTGAATGATATTCAACCATGAATTACTATCATTTTCCATGATTAAAAATGTCAAAACTATTCAAAAATAGTTAACCATAGTCAACAATAGTCAATAGTGGGTAGCAGCGGTCAATATAGCTAATGGTGGTGGAGAGTTGATGGATTAATGGGGTTACTTGATTTGGAGGCTTGTTAGTGACAATATTATCAAGTGGAGTTGTTAATGGATGATCCAGAATCGGATCCAGGAGGCTTCCCAGGTCTAGAAAAGGCTCAAAAATGAAAGTTCTCCGAATTGGATGAAACTAATTCCATTGTGGCTGGCTCATCACGTTGATTCCGGCCATATATTTACTTTCTCAAATAGACATTGTATGCAAGAGTTATCGCACTCTGATCATTTTTTCAAACAGGGAAAAAGTCAACAGGTCAATAGGCAAAAAAAGTCAATGCTGACGTCAACATGACATCATCATGCCAGTGTAGCATTGAGACATGTGGCAGCACAGCAGCAGTTTAACTGGGCATAGAGAAGATCCACTCAGAATTTGACATGCCGCACTATGCAGGCAAATGAAGAGGTGCCACGTGGCCCAGATGTGGACTGCCACGTGGCACACTATCACTAGATCGCAGTTTAAAAGTTTTTTGGAGCTCATTGGATTTGAACCCATGTACTGTGGTTGAGCGCATGACTTGGGAAAGTTTCATTAGCCAACGCGCCACATTAGAGCTTGTGTTTATAAACCACTTTAGATTTTATTTAAATTGTAATGTAATACAGTATGGGGTGATAGGGGGTTGGGGCTAAGCCCCAGCCCATGGTTTATTACATCGCATGTGACCACAGTGGATAGGGGTGTGGGCGCCATGTTTATAGCCACCAACGCGTGCCTTTGTAGCACCTATACACCACATATGAGGGGCTAGAACCAAGGGTTAGGTGCACCCTAAGGGTGCGATCCTATTCGCAAGCCACATATGACCTGTATATTCGGAAAAGGGGCCAGCGCACAACTCTTTGGGTTGGCACTTGGCCACCTAGACACCATGTGACCTTAAATTGTGCACGCCCCCAGCCCCCTTGGGCTAATTTTGATTATTTGTTGCATAATGTGGGTTTTTACCATATTATAGTGGATTTTTATTGATTTTATGTCTATTAATGGAGATTTTGTTGCCCATTTTTGGGGGATATTGGGCCCTTTTTGAGGCCAGATTTTGGGAGGAAGTTGGGATATGATAAACAACTTTAGATCTATATAAACTAGGCCTTCTTGAGGCCATTGAGGAGATTCATAGCATATTTATGCTGAAGGAAATCCAAGCCAAAGCCATTTTTATGCAGGGAATTTGTTGAGGAGCGCACCTTTGCGGGCCATTTCTGGGAGCTTTGGTCATCCATTTTGAGTGTCGTTTCTTCTGTTGGGTTCTATAGATATGGGAGAACAAGACTAGATCAATATTGTAGCCTTTTGGCATTGTTGTGAAGTACTTATTGAGCTTTGAACAGAAATAAGAAAGCCTCACCCATTGAGACAAAGGTCCGAAGACGTAGGCAAGATTGTCGAACTCCGTTATCACATTGGTGTTATGGTTTGATGTTGTTTATTGCTTCATTTCAGTTCTGTACATGTTTATATGGCTGTGATAACTTCTCATATCTTCTTCCTCTTTCATTAAGCTTCTTAATTGGTTAATCAATACATGCATGATAACTCAACCATAGTCATTTAAAAGATCATGACGGATCAAGTGGTATCAGAGCTAGTTGATGTTTGGATTTGAGTTTTGCATGTTAACCAGGGAAAAGCTACAGCGTGGTGAAAGATATCTTGTTGAAGAGAATCCATTGATTGGATTGAGAAAGAGAGCTTCTCACAGTGAGAAGATGGCATAGGAAGAGGGGCTTTCTCAGGATGAGAAAGAATTTTGAAAAACTGCCTTCACTATGTCGGAGATGATGAAAGTTATGTACGAGGATTACTTGGAACGAAAAAGATGGGTGAATCTTCAAAAGGAAAAAGTGAAGAAGGAGAGGGTCCTCCTCAGATTCCTCCTTCACCTCCATCATCACCTCCTTCTTCTCCTTCTTCTTCAAGTTCAAGTTCTAAATCCAATGCAAAGAAACATGTTCATAAACATAAGAATGAAATGCCATTATTAAAACTTGATGTTAAATTTGAGTTACCCATATATGTTGGTGAAGTTAATACAGAGAGACTTGACAATTGATTCAGGCAAATGGAGGTTTACTACAGTGTGCAACAGATCAAGGATGAGGCCACACAAATCAAGCTGGCATCTTTGAGACTTGCAGACACAACTCTCATCCGGTGGCAAAGTAAGTTGCAAAATGGAACGCAACAAGTGGGTAATGTATTTCCATCATGGAAAAGTTTCATTTATGCACTTAGAAAGCAATTGTATCCTTTGGGTTATAAAGAAAAATCATTAATTGAATGGCAAGATTTAAAACTAAGAAAAGGACAAACAGTGCAAGAGTATATAGATTGTTTTCGAAAAATGGCATTGATGTTAACGGTCCCTTTACATACACAAGAAACCCTTATGAAGTATATAGGAGGTTTACTTGTGCATATTGGAAACAATGTATTCATGTTTGGACCCACTAACCCTGATGAGTTTTATGTTTAATCGACATATATTGAAGCAGGGAAAACAAGTGTATCAGGGGAATCATCTTCAAGGAAAGAGGACAAGAGGAAATGGCATGGCAAGAAATCAAGTTCAGTGGCAAGAAAGGAAGAGAGGCCCTCTTGCAAGCATTGCAAGAAAGAGGGACATGATGAGGACCGTTGTTGGCAGTTGCATCCCGAGAAGAGGCCAAAGTGGTTCAAGGAAAAGAAAGGGAGTAAAGCAGTTGCAGTGACAACACGACTGATGGACTTGGGATCGGATTCAGGTGACGTATCTAAGGTCTCATTAGTTGGTATGACAGGTAAAATTGATGAAGGATTTGATTGTAGAAGTAACTTGTTTTATATCAGGGTCATCATGCGACACACTAAGATAGACACATTAATCAATAGTGGATCTCAATCTAATATAATTTCAGAGGAATTGGTTAAGCAATTAGGGTTAAAAACACAAGTACATCATAAGCCATACACACTTAAATGGATAAGCAGTCATCATCAAATGCACATAACAAAGAAGTGCACAATCAAATTTTCAATTTCATCTAAGTATGTGGACAAGGTAACATGTGATGTAGTGCCATTAAGTGAATGTGTAATGTTCTTAGGTAGTCCATACTTATACGATCGTAAAGCAATCTTCTATGGGACAATGAATCAATATTAATTAACCAAAGCAGGTCAAGATTATGCGGTTCATGCTCATCATGTTAAGGTAAATAAAACTATTCAAACTATGGAACAATTAAAGAAGGAAACTCAAGCAAGCAACAAACCAATAATTGTTTCAAGTCAAGTAATTGATCTTAAGAAAGAACAGGAAATGATTGTTGAATGGAAAATCAATCACAGTTTGCTTCAAGATAAGCTCATGTCGTACCAATATTACAAGTATAACAGCTCATTTGTAGTCATACTTTTTATGCTATCATTAGTAATGTTATCTACATGGGTGATAGTGGCTTCAGTAAAATGTGGCAGGGCTCAAATGGCTAACAATATGATGTTAGTTGTCATGATTGTGTTACAGTTGATCTTGATGAGACATGTGCACAGGATAGAGTTTAAATATAGGGAACAAGTCGAGTGGCCTATCCCAAGCTTGATGATTGTTCAGTAACCTTTTAGGGACCAAAGGGTCCTTAGTGGGGAGGTGTGATCCAGAATCAGATCCAAGAGGCTTCCCAGGTCCATAAAAGGCTCAAAAATGAAATTTCTCGGAATCGGATTAAACCAATTCCATTGTGACTGGCTCGCCGCATTGATTCCGACCATATATTTACTTTCTCAAATGGACATTGTATGCGAGAGTTATCGCACTTTGATCGTTTTGTTAAATAGGGAAAAAGTCACAGGCAAAAAAAGTCAATGCTGACGTCATCATGTTGGTGTAGCATTGAGACATGTGGCAGCACAACCGCAATTTGACTAGGCAGAGGGAAGATCCACTCAGAAGTTGACATGTGGCACTATGCAGGCAAATGAAAAGGTGACACGTGGCCAAAACGTGGGATGTTGGCACCCTATGATT
Source organism: Picea mariana (assembly GCA_032191745.1). NCBI lineage: Eukaryota > Viridiplantae > Streptophyta > Pinopsida > Pinales > Pinaceae > Picea > Picea mariana. Next base: position 85,697 of record JASDQU010736850.1, read on the forward strand.
GGATGGTAGTTTAATAGTTTTTTGGAGCTCATGGGATTCGAACCCATGACCTGTTGACGAGTGCATGCCCTGGGAAAAGTTCATTAGCCAACGTGCCACATTAAAGCTTGTGTTTATGACCCACTTTAGTTTTTATTTAAAGGGTAATATAATAGAGTATGGGGCGGAAGCCCCAGCCCATAGTTTATTACATCTCATGTGACCACAGTGGATAGGGGCGTGGGTGAAATGTTTATAGCCACCATTGTGCACCTTTGTAGCACCTATACACCATATATCCGAGGATGGAACCAAGGTTTAGGCACACCCTAAGGGCGTGGTCCTATCCCCAAGCCACATATGACTTGAATATTCAGAAAAGGGGTTGGCGCTTGGCCACCTAGACACCATGTGACCTTAAATTGCGCGCGCGCCCAGCCCCCTTGGCATAATTTTGATTATTTGTTGCGTAATGTGGGTTTTTACCATATTATAGTGGATTTTTATTGATTTTATAGTGGCATAATTTTGATTATTTGTTGCATAATGGAGATTTTTGCCCATTTTTGGGGGATATTGGTCCCTTTTTGAGGCCAAATTTTGGGAGGAAGTTGTGAGATGATAACCAGCTTTAGATCTATATAAACTAGGCCTTCTTGAGGCCATTGAGGAGATTCAAAGCAGATTTATGCTGAAGGAAAGCCAAGCCAAAGCCATTTTTATGCAGGGAAGTTGTTGAGGAGCGCACTTTTGCGGGCCATTTCTGGGAGATCCAGTCATCCATTTTGAGTGTCGTTTCTTCTGTTGGGTTCTAGAGATCTGGGAGAAGAATACCAGATCAGTCTTGTAGCCTTTTGGCACTATTGTGAAGTACTTATTGAACTTTGAACAGAAATAAGAAAGCCTCGCCCATTGAGACAAAGGCCCGGAGACGTAGGTGAGATTGTCGAACTCTATTATCACATTGGTGTTATGGTTTGTTGTTGTTTATTGCTTCATTTCAGTTATGTACATGTTTATATTGTTGTTATAACTTCTCATATTTTCTTCCACTTTCATCAAGCTTCCTAATTGGTTAATCAATACATGTGTAATAGCTCAACCATAGTCGTGTAAAAGATCTTTTCGGATCAATGAATTAGTGGAATATAAGTGGACACAATGGTAGTAGGCATGTGAGCTTGGAGTTAGTNGTGGTGAATATGGTTTATATAGTTGATATGGTTAGCATGATTCCACCATGGTCAAAGGTGGTCAACAATGGTTGATATGATGAAGGGTTAGTGAGTTATTGGTCTTAGTGGATCGAGGGGTTATAGTGGATTAGGTGGTCAGTGGTATTTGGTGGATAAGGGGTAGGTGGCCAGTTGTGGCAATGGATCAATCTTGACAAGGGACCATGGTTTGGGGCCATAAGATGTTAGGAGGTGATTTCATGAGGGATAATAAAGGTTATAGGCCAAATTGTATTATGGGGTTAATGTGTTTTGGGTCATGGTGTATTAGGGAGTTAGTGTCTTGGGGTCATAACATCTTAGGAGTTTAGTGAGTTTGGGGTCATAGTGTTTTAAGGGGTGATTATGTTCGAGGTCATAAGGGTCAAGGGGTATACTAATGCCATAGTGGTTAGTGATATGTACCAGATATCATAAGGGTTAAGGGGTATAGTTTGTACAAGGTCGTAATGGTTAACAGTCTTGTTTGTTAAGGGGTTTCTCTATTTGAGGGTCACAATATGTTAAAGGAGTATTGTGTTAAAGGTAATAAGGGGTTAGTAGGATAAATGTGTCCACGATCATAATTATTATAATATGAGTAAATACATCATAAATAATATTTATCATGGCATGAGGGGCAAACATGTTACTAGGGGATTTAAACCTTTGTTGGGGGAGTGGCAACTCCATTGGTTCACTAGCCAACTAAGGCCCCATTAACATTTTTTTCAAAGGAAATCCTCACGGGGAAACCAAAAGGATGCTTCCTCACATTCAAGGATGGCATCCCTAATAAAATTTTCAGTGTAGACTAATGCCTCTCACCTAGGGGGTTATGAATTGGGCACCTTCTGGCACAAAACTATCCAGATGCTTTATAACATTGGTGACTATAGGTTGAGATAACTTTTTGGGATACATCCATTAACATTTTATCATTGACATAATTGTTATGATTACTGCTACTAATAGTACTTATTAATTATTGTTTTTGTTAAAATTATACGTTTGGATGTTTATTTGGTGTCAACCTAAGACTTAATAACATCTTCAACAAAGGAACTATTATTTTGGCCCATAAATGTGTATTTGTAGACGTTGTGTTATTCATTACTTTAGACATTGTGATAGTCAATTTGTAAGACATTTTGTATGAACCCTAAAATGTCTTTCAATGAGACCATTAGTCTTAAAATTAACCATTTTTATGGGGTCTTGGGGTTGAGAGACCGCTTGGATATTTTTTGGATGGTAAATCACCCAAAATTTTGTAGTGCCTTCTCTTGGACTCGGAAAGAAAGAAAAACATCAAAGAATAGTCCTTAGACTCATTGCTACACTCCAAGTTAGTCCCCATCTGCATAAATATTCTTTCGTATCAACCAAAGCTAGAATCTAATAATGCACTCCATGATAGTCATCCTACCTACAATATATTTTTGTGCATCAACCATAGTTAAATTCCATTCATGGACTCAAAATATAGGTTTCCATTTTTCAAAACAGAAATTGCCATCATAAAACATGAGTCATCAATAGGAATCACCATACCATGATCCATTATACTCACACATAACTCCCTACCTCAACCCAAT